>MNCI01006577.1:165911-210879 GCA_015680685.1 Gnetum montanum | reverse complement strand
AATATTGAGCATCCCACAAGTAAGAAATCTCTTAGATCTTTCTTTGGGAAGATAAACTTTGTGAAAAAGTTCATCCCCGGGTTTACTGAAATTACCAAGCCTTTGATGCATATGCTAAAAAAGGATGTTCAAGTAAAGAAAACACCAGAGTCAGAGAGAGCTTTATCAGAAGTTAAAATTGCTATACAAGAGACTCCATATTTGGTAAAGCCTAGGCTTAAAGAAGATTTTTGATTATATTCTTTTGCTTCAAATGATTCTATTGCTAACGTTCTAACACAAAAGGATAATGAAGGTCAAGATGAACCAATTGGATTTTTTGGGTATCAGTTAAAAGGTTTAGAGTTAAATTATTTAGACTTAGAGAAACAAGCTTTTGCAGTCATCAAAGCACTTCAGCATTTTAAATATTATTTGGAAAGTTCATTAGCCCACATTATGCTAATTGAACCTGTAGTCAAGCAATTCCTATCCCAAAATGAGATTGGATTGAAAAGAGGAAAATGGCTTATAAAGTTGCAAAGTTTCAGATTTTCATTAGAAATATGAAAAACAATTAAGGGAATGGGATTAGCTAGGTTAATGACTAGAGAACATGAAGTATTTACACTTGATACCCATGAAGAGAATTGGTAGGATGAAATTCTCAAATTTCTTAATACAAGGAAAATACCAAATAATTTAACTGCAAGCCAAAAGAGAGCTTTCTTTAAAAGAGTAAGAAGATTCGTTGTTAAAGATGGTATATTATATAGAAAGGATTTTCGGGAAATTTTATTGGAATGTGTTCATAATGATCCAATTAGTTTCATTTTGGAACAATTTCATGATCATTTGAATTTATTTTATGAATCCCCTAAGTCAACTATGCAACATATACTTCGATATGGATATTACTGGCCTTCCATGTATCAAGACATTAGTTCAAAGATTCAAAAATGCTACAAATGTCAAATTCATGGACCGAGGATTAAAAGGGCTAGAGCCCCTTTAAAGCCAGTAGTTGCAGATAGACCATTTCAGCAATGGGGTTTGGATTTTATTGGTACAATTACTTCTTCAAGAGCTGGACACAAGTTTATTCTCACAGCTACTGATTATTTCACTAAATGGTCTGAAGCAAAGGCTCTAAGAGGAAGTCTGGCATCAGATGTGATTAAGTTTCTAGAAGATCAAATTCTAACTAGATTTGGTCTACCCAAAGTGTTAGTGTCAAACAATGGACCCACCTTCAAATCCAAAGAGTTTATCAAATGGGCATCAGAAAAATCTATTTTCTTATTTTCCTCATCAAATTATTATCCTCAAGGAAATGGCCTAGCAGAATCCACCAATAAAAAGCTTATCGCTTATATCAAGAAATTGATGGATGGGAATCTAGGAGATTGAATCGATTATCTACAATCTGCATTATGGTCAGATCGAATTAGATTCAAGAAATCTATTGGGACATCACCATATAACTTAGTTTATGGTTTGCCAGCCAGAATTACAAACAAGATTGTAAGCTCAGCTTCCGAATTCGTACAAAGATATAGCTAAAAGACTGATAAAGATAGAAATTTCATGAATTTTCTTATTAAAAGAGAAGCTGAAGTAGATAAAGCAAGGGATGATTTGTTACAGAATACCTCTCAAGTTAAAAGATGGTTTGGTAGGAAAACTTTGAAAAGAACTTTCAAAATAGGGGACCTTGTCTTATTCTGGAATATGAAGAAACCAAATAAGTTTACCCCGACATGGATTGGTCCCTTTCAAATTACAAAGCAATTGTCAGAAGATACTTACAAATTATCAACTTTGAATGGCATGGAATTGCAATTTCCATATAATGTTTTGCATATAAAACATTATTTGGGACAATTGCATATAGCTTGAAGATGTCATTACACAAAATAATATATGTATATACTATTATGTAAATATTACTAGGAATATAGTATCAATTAATATGTTTAATTATGTTTTATTTAAATTAAAAAATAGTTTTCCTTCAAATGAGATAAGTGGAAGCCTACAAGTAAAACAAGTGGCATTATACAAGTATGACAAGTGGAGAAGGTGACTCATCCACTACTTGGTGAGGATTGTGACAAATGGTTAGAATGCCTAAAAAGAAGGAAACTTGGTTAAAGACTCTTGGGAGGGATTTCAAATTTTTAGCACCTATAAAAAGAGGGTTAGGTTACCTAAGATTTCATCATCTTTCAATTCAACTTGAGTAGGGAAAGTAAGAGAAAACTAATTTGAAAGAGGGCGATGGAGTTTGGTAGAGCAATGAGAAAGCCTTTTATTCCATATGTGATGGGATGTTGCCCTGAGCATGTATTGAAGGCTTACCTAAAGGCTAGATCTTGTGGAGCTCCAAAAGAGTGCCCTTTTATGGCTTGGTTGTTCGATGAATTTTCTTTTCTCACTAGAGGTTTTGATATAGAGTTCAATGTTTGGGGGCGATATCAAGATTGCTCCAAAGAGGAAGAGAAAATAGAAGAGCAACCAACCTATGAAGAGTCATCATGGGGATGGGAAGAAGCTTTTGTCTCCTGAGAGGAAAATGAAGGACCTAATGGAGAAGAACAAAAGAGCTCATCCGAAAAATAAAATGAGAAAAGTGTTAAAGAGAAAGCTCTAGTAGATCAAGGTGAGAGCTCCATCGAGCCCAAGAAAAACAAAACTGCCTTCATCACATCAGAAATTTCTTATGAAACAGTTAGGGAGATGAGGATTCCCACTAGGGTAACCCTCACAATTTAGTTTCCATCCCAAGAATAGTTCATGAAGGACTTGATAATGTACAGTTTGTTATGTACAGTTTGATTTTTCTTAGGAATGAGGTTTTTGTCCTATCACATCTTATGTTAAATGGGAATTTTCCTCAAAAAAGATTTCTATTCAGCTTTAAAAATTCAATGAAAATTTCAGTATATTTTAGTCTTGAAATGAGCGGGTAGAAATGTTGACACATTTGGCCATTCCATGGAACAGTTGAAATATTTTATTAAAAATAGGAACAATCTATGGTTGTAAATTTAGAAGTAAATTTACAGCTTTAGTGTTGTGGGTTGATGGGTGTTTTTGGAGAAGTAATCTACTGGTAAATAATTTTTATGTTGAGGCCTTCTTGGAATACGAAATTAAAGTGCCAAATTATTCTTTCATTGGAGATTGGAAGATAGTACAATAGCAAACAAAGAATTAGACTATTTACCTCAAAAAGCATACTTCCTGTTAATGTTCTTTCTGAGAAACCCCAAACCACTGTTTATGTTGGAAAAATAGCCACCGCCGTGGATAACAGATTTTTACGTTATATGCTTAAGCTTTATGGTCCAGTTAAGAGTTGGAAGCATGCAAAAGATTCAACAAATGAATTGCCAACATGTTTTGGATTTGGTGAATTTAAATTAACGAAGGATGAGAAGGTTTCTGTTGCAGAGGAACCCAAATTTCCTCAAGTTGAGAAGCCCATTGATAAATTTTCTAAAATGCAAAAGTTCTCCACGATAAGTGATTCTGAAATTTTTAAAAACCATAGAAGCAGAATCTATCACTAATTTTCTGGGTAGCATAATAACTCAAAATGCAGAAACCGAGAAAAACCACAAGGATAGATCTTCGAATCTAGGGCCTCTTAAACAAAAAATAGAGTCTGCAGCATCAAAACAAGTAATGAAATACTTTACGAAGGATCGTCTTCTTGTTACATTTCTTGGTAATGGCACTTTCGGTTGGTGTGAAGGATCGCGACTAAGGGCTGGATAATCAGAACTGGACACCGTGGTTTTTGGGGCGTCGGGCTTCACCAGCAAATAAGTTGTCTGGTACTTGCTCGAAGTCATGCCCGCGCATCAGCCAGACCTATGAATCAGCGTCGTCAGACACAGCCGTAGCTAGCTCATCAACGTCGTACGCTCGGCCTCCCCTCTTTTGCTGTCGATCACGATTTCAATTCTGGAGGCCGATTTCTTTGACCCAAATTTGCTACAGCGACTGTGCACGTGCACCCACCTCATGCTCGCCTACATGGTCCCATTCTGCCTCTACGACAAACCCATCATCACCGCCTGCGTTGCCGTTAGCATCGATTACCTCAACATCACCGGCGAGCCCGTGTTCATGGAGCACATGGAGGTTCTTTTCCATCGTTGAGTTGTGGAGAGCAGGTGTTTGGTTGTGAGCACATGCCGGTTTGATTCCATTCCTGCCGAGATGAGACTGTTCCATCACATGCAGCAGTGGGAGGTGCCAGCGGTGCCCAATAGCATGACTGCGCATGCGGAGCTGATTTCTGAGAAGAGGATTGTGGGTAATCTTGGTACTTATGAGTCTGTCGTGCTTGGTGTTGCTCATGCTGATGAGCTTTAGAATTTCAGACACTCTGGACCTAGGTGAGCCAGGCCCAATGAAAATTGAGGAAGAAAAAGAAGAAGAAAGGGATATACAATCCCAGTACTTCCAACTTTGTTATCCGCAAAACGACCCTAATGTTGATCCAAATTTCAAGTCATTAACAATGGCAGCAAGATGAAGATAAAATCAACACGTTACCTCCTTTGGTTAAAAGAAACTCGATGCCACTACCGATGCCTGCTGGTTCGATGGTGCTATTGAAACAAATGGACACGACATTATGCCAGACGTCAAATGTAGGAAAAATACAAGATAGAATCATTGTAAGCTCTACATCCACGATCCCCTGAATTTCAGCTATTTTAAGGAAGGTCTCCTTAACTATAACTATGAAAATTAAATTAAAATGAATTAATTTAGGTATGCATAGCGTAAGATATATATATGACATTGAGAAAAGGGAGAAAGCTATGTTTAGGATTTTCAGGATATTTATATAACTAAAAGAGGGATTTAGTTAATTTCCATTTTATTACTTTCACAAGGATTACTAAGGACATGACATTTAGTATTTAAAATTCTAAATAAAATACTTAATTAAATTAAATTGGGGATTTTGGTTTTATTTTAATAAATAAATAAATAAATAAAATATTATAGGCTATTATTTACAAAAGCAATATTTGTAATATTTACAAATATTAGTGTTAGCATAAATTCCTCCTAACTTTATGTATAACTTTCTAACTACATAACTTCCTCCTAACTAAATGGGTAAGTTGTAACCTCCTTACTTGGGAGAAAAGTTAGCTAGGATATTTTGGAATGTAACTACCTTATGAACCTTATAAAAAGGCTTCAGGGGTAAGAAGGAAAAAAGGACTTTTGGGAGAAGACACTTGAGGTCTCACATCACACACTTTGGAGGACTTGGAGCTCACACTTAGAGACACACTTTGGCTGTTGGGAAGAGCATTTGTAAAAGACATTGTGAAAGATTGCTTGTAAGATGACTTGTTAAAGAAAAGATTTCAACCTCTTTGTCATAGTCCTGTGAGTTATGCTTATTGTTTTTTATTTTTTTTAAATTTTTTAGCTAGTTGTTTAGATAGTATCATCCTTGGCAAGTAATTTTGGGATTTTTAGATTGCTCTTATTGTTCTTGTTGCCCGATAGAAAATTTCTATTAAAATTTTTCCATAGAAGCGCTTGTGTTTAAAAGACTTAAGAGCATTTTAGTAGTAAATTTGGTTATTGTGCAACGTATAAGAATTTCTATTGGGATTGTTATAAGAAAGCCTCTACTTGTAGTCAAGCCGTTACAATTTAGTAGTCAAGAGGGTTCAGAAAATCTTTGGTATTTTGATGGGACCAGAATAGCTTTATTTTATCTTTAAAGTGAATCTTCGTGGTATTTCAATCAGAAATTGTCAAGTCTTTTGAAGGTTCTATTGAATGCAATTGTTGACATCCATTATCTAGCCAAAGTGGAGTCTCGTACGAGGTAGTTTACGCAGAAATTTTTGGTAGCATAGTAGGATTGTCTTGAAGAAATTGCTTATTTGAGCCTCAGAAGTTTGAACAATTCATAGATATTGAATTTGGGATAGCTTTATGGTGAAGTGTTTACTCATATCATTTTACCTTGTTGAAATATTTGAGGTCTATACAAATTTGCTTTCTTTTCTATCTATTTCCATCGAATCTTGCTCTATTTCTAGTTTTCTTGTGGAACTGTCTCTTTCTCTAAGGAAAATTAGGAGTAGATTCGTGGAGTTGTGCTCAAATTTTTTAACAAAATTTTATTTGTTACAAGTAGGTATTATAAGGACTGCATAGACTAGGCAATTAAACAAAATAGGAACTCTCAACAACTCACAGTACTTCGCAAAGTTGGCTGAATCTTTTATAGATAAGTCATTTATAGTTTACACACAATGCAATCGTTTCATTTTTCACAATCGCACGCCATAATAGCACACACACATACTCACATTAACTACTAAGTCTATTTGGAGGTATCTGGGCCTTGGTGTTGCCAGAGAGCAGCAAGCACCTAAATCCTGTTCGAGGACACTCGTTGGCAGTCGTGTCCCAAATGGTCGGCAACAAGCTCCCTCCTGGATTTGCAGATGCATAAAGATGTAGCAAAAATTCTACAAGATAACATCGAAGTCTTTGCATGGTCATATAACAACATGCTAGGTTTAGATCTGAGGTTGATACAACACAACATCGTCTTAGACCTGCGCATAAAATCAGTTAAGTAGAAGTCTCACAAGATTAAACCAGAGATCGCACTAGCCATATGGGATGAGATCACCAAGCTATACCAGGCTGGTTCCATCCGAGCAGTTGATTACTTGGAATGGATATCTAACATCATTGTAGTTTCTAAGAAAATAGGAGGAATATGAATCTGTATGGACTTCTGAGATCTCAATAAGGTAATGATCAAGGATGACTTCCCACTTCCATGTATCGATCAACTCATTGACACTATGGTTGGTCATGCTATGTTATCCTTCATGGATGGTTTCTCTAGCTACAACCAAATTCACATCAACCTAGAGCATCCGTTAACAACAACCTTCATGACTCCATGGGGTACCTTTTGTTACACTATGATGTCCTTTGGGCTCAAGAACGATGGTGCAACCTACCAGAGAGCCATGACTTACATCTTTAGCGACTACATCTTAAAGACGTTGAATGACTACATGGATGATATATCGATCAAATCTAAAGAGACCACTGATCATCCCAATGATCTAGGTGTAGTTCTCAAATGTTGCTAGATACATGATTTACGTCTTAACCCAGAAAAGTGTGTCTTCTGGGTAAGAGCCGGACACATGTTAGGGTTTGTAGTATCGGAGGTTAGAATACGGGTGGATCCTGATAAAGTTAAGGCCATCGTCAACCTGGCACCTCCTACAAACCTTAAAGAAATGTGTTGGTTATAGGGTAGAGTACAATTCATCAGAAGGTTTATAGCAAAGTTGAATGTCAAGTTACACCCCATGCAACATCTCTTAAAGAAAGGGATTAACTTTGAATGGACACTCAATGCCAACAAGCTTTTGATGATTTAAAGAAAGAGCTTTTGCATCTCCCAACTGTTTACCCACCATAGATGGATAAGCCTTTCTTCATCTACCTTGCCACCTCGGACAAATCCATCGTAGCACTGTTTATGTCAGAAACGAGAGGATGGTTCTAAAGTACCAATGTACTACCTAAGTCATGCACTGATAGTGTATGAGAAAAAATACAATGAGGTAGAGAGAAACTACCTTGCCTTAGTGTTTGCATTGAAGAAGTGGAGACACTACCTATTTTGTAGTAAGATTAACATTATTTGCAAGAGCAACATACTCCAGGCTATCACAAACAACCTGTACAAAACCAGTAGGATAGCTCGGTGGAAAGCAATAACAGTGGAATTCGACTTGCATTATGTGAGCCAGTCGTCGACAAAAGGTCAAGCTATAGCAATGCAACTTACAATCTCACTCATCAATGACCAGGAAATCATAGACCCCGAATTCCTTGACGAGAATGTTAGCACTATCAACGTCGTCCTGCCACATCTTGAGGCTACTTTACATTTCGACGATGCCTCGACCGTGCGAGGATGTAGTGCAGCTGCGATCATTACATTTCCCTTTGGGGAAATGCAACCTTTAGTTTATCATTTTGTGTTCCCTTGTACCAACAACATAGCAGAGTACAAGGGGTTACTTAGGGGCCTCTTAGCTACCCAAGAATTATGCATACAACACCTAGAAATTCGCGGGGATTCATAACTCATTGTGAATCAAATCACCAAAGTCTACGCTTGCAAAGCTATACACTTGCAACCCTACTATGACCTAGCAAAAATATTACTTAAAAAGTTTGCAACTATGGATGTGCAACACATGCCATGCAATGAAAACACCATAGAAAATTCCCTAGCCACCCTGGCATTAAATGTTCCACCACACCTATTCGCAAGTGTGCCAACTTTGATTACCAAGTGTACGGAGCCTATCACTCAGGCAGGACACGTAGCCTCTATTAGCACTGCGGATACCTAGGACTGGCAATCCAACATTAAGGCCTACCTACAACACAGCGAGCCCCCATGCGGATTGACATCTTTCCAGAAAGATGCAATCCGCAAGCGTGCCCAGCAATATGTGCTCATGGGAGACAACGTCTTATGCAAACACTCCTATGACGGGATATTGCTAACGTGCATAAATGAGGAGCAAGTGTAGATGGTAATTAATGAAGTACATGAGGGACTATGCAGTGGACATATAGCACCTAGGGCCATGGCTGTGAAAATTAGGCTCCTAGGGTATTACTGGCCTCACATGGAACACGACTGCTTAGCCAAAGTCAACACCTGTGATATGTGCCAAAGATATGCAAATCTCATACATGTTTCACCTAAGGAATTACATCCAATGCAGATCACGTGGCCTTTCCAGTGATGGGGACTAGATATAATAGGACCTATCATGCCTAAGTATTTTGTAGGGCATAGCTTCATCATCACTACCACCGAGTATTTTACCAAGTGGGTGGAAGCTATTCCCCTAAGGAAGACTACATCCCAGCAGGTTTGCCAGTTCATCTTGGACAACATCGTGACAAGATTCAGGCCTCCCATAACCATTATGATAGACAACGGGCCACAGTTCAATATTGTGGAAACCAAAACCTTCTACAGTAATCTTGGCATTAAGCAATCATTCTCCTCGCCATACTACCCCCCAGGCGAATAGGCAAGTAGAGTCTACAGATAAGTCCATCATCAATTTTCTAAAGAAAATGCTTAACAATGACAAGAGGTGATGGCATGAGCAAATCCTCTATGTGTTGTGGGCTTACAGGATGACATGCAAGCCTGCAACAGGTAAGACACCTTATAGTCTTATTTATGGATTTGAAGCGCTGTTACCCCTTGAGTTGTAGGTACCATCACTCCGGATGATCCTATCAAACGTCGTCAGCGAAGCCCAGAACAACAAGTCAAGGATCATTGACCTTGACTCAATAGAGGAGGACCGTGCACAAATACTGGATCACATAGAGCATTATCAGAACAAGTAACGGTAGAAGCATCATGCAAAGCCACATCAACGGCCCATACAGAAGGGAGACCTCATTCTCAAGGTTGTCCATGAGCATATGAACAAATTCTTAGTAAACTAAGAAGGTCCATACATGGTCACAAAAGCCTTTGGGAACAAGGCCTTCAAGCTAGCAAATATGGATGACAATAAGTTCACGAATCCTGTCAATCATTCGTACCTCAAGCCATACTACATCTTATGCATGAACTAGATAAGCAAACATCCGCTATGACGTTAAACTAGCGATGGTAAGCAAAAGTCTGCTACGACATAAAACTAGCACAGATAGTCCACTATGACTATAAACTAGCACAGATCATCTTCTATGATGTTAAACTAGCACAGCTCATCCACTATGATGTAAAATTGGCACAAAAAGTTCACTATGACTATAAACTGGTAGAACTTGTCCGCTACGACATTAAACTAGCATAGCTCATCCGCTATGACATTAAGCTAGCACAGATAGTCTGCTATGACTATAAACTGGCACAAATCATCCACCATGATAAAAAACTAGCAAAGTAAGATCTGCTAGGACCTTAAACTAGCACATCCACCGTCTGCTACGATGTTAAACTAGCCTATCCACCATCTGCTATGATGATAAACTAGCACAATGGTCTACTGAGACCTTAAACCAGCACACCACAGTCTACTAGGACCTTAAACTAGGTTCGCAGCACATCCCCAACATGCAAGCAAGCGATTGTGCACAGTGTCAACACGGGGTGGGACGTTGCAGTTCCAGAATGTAGTTCATGATGCCAAGAGAACACCCTCTAGAATATATGCAATGCCACTGCCCCTAGCATCTTGCTGATCCTCTAGAGATGTCTTTTGACATCTTGCTGACCTTACGGAGCTACCGCCACCACGGCTCATCGCCCTGGTAGTAGCTTCCCTGGTTAGCGCTTGTTGCTGGAGTCCCAGCAGTATTGTGGTCCAGCCATGATGCTACTATCCTCCAGCCCCCACCAACATCCGAGCCCAAAAGACATTTAGCTGTTAGGCACCCCGCCTTGCAGCCGAACTGCATAGTGTTTTCCTTGGATGGGGACTCCTAAGCACTCGCATCACAGTAACTTCTAGCCTCCTCGGTGCCAACTCCTCCATGTAGATGCTACTAAGGCTACTATTGGCCTTCATGGTTTGGACGTTGCATGCCTTAGTAAGAACTTCCAAAGCTCTAGCAGTTTCCAGAACAAGCAAGACCTTTACCTCCATTTTGTATCATGGTTGTCTCTTCTGGTTTGCTCTCTGTTGTGTTTGTAGGATACGTGCCAGAGGGGCATCGGTCAAAGGTGCATTTTGCCATGGTGGTAGGGTGCTACATCATTCCAAGGTGGTCACCCTGACTAGCTTGGTTTCTTGGGAGTGTACATCCTATCCTCCCCCCTAAACTCCTTCCCCTTGTTACTTACACCTACAATTCTCACCCTCGCCTCTTTTACGAAGTTTTCCCTGATGCCTGTTGAGCCCTCCCATTTGCCCAACCATAAAGTCCATGATGCGCGTAACACAACTCACTGCATGGGAAGCATCTATAGGTGGCTTAAAACCCCATGTGGATGTAACACAACTCATCCCCGGAAAGAAATACATGTCCTGCAACAATGAGGTTGTTTGCGAATGTAAATGGAAAAACAACAAAAGGAAAAAGTGTAAGAGAGCCAAAGCTCACGCCCAAAAAAACGTGCCTAAAACAAATGGCACATAAGCTGTTTCATAGTAACCCTCTCTAAGCACTCCGAAGAGAGGTCAAATGTTAGTAAAAAGAAAATATAACCATGCAAACAATTCCCTCACAAGCACTCTAACGAGAAACCCTACTAAGTTCATCTTTACCATTTTCCTGAACCTTCCCTTCACCGCTTAACCTTCCCCTTTTCCCTCTAATAACCAATGCAACACTCTCAAGCATAGCTAAGTGACATTCTGGAGATCACTAAAGAGTGATCTTCGCATTTTTTCTTTCGTGGTGTTTCATATTCTTTGTCGGCGTCTCTCAAGTCCATCCTCTAGATGTCGACAAAGAGGGGCCAATGAAACACCCTAAAATTTCAAGGCACTCTTGCTTCACTAGGGTCTTGGAACTGAGGCTTACATTTCCACAAGTGGAGCCCCATGACAGTTTGGCAAGATGCTAAGAGTTGTTGACAGTGCTCGAGATAAACAAAGCAATTCTAAGAGTTTTCTAGTCAAGACGTTTGCTACGCTACGCTACGCTATGTAGCATAGCAAGCCTTAGAAGATAATTGTTCAAGCAACGAAGTGCAAACTATTGCAGCACAAAGTGCTACACTATGACATGCTATGTAGTGTAGCACAGTGTAGCAAAAGCAACACAGAAAGGCCCAGCAAGCATTTTGGCCTTCAAAACTAGTTGCCTTGTTCAACTTCAAGTCTCTTGGCAAAATTATTCTATTAGGAAAGTGGTGGATTAAGCAAAAAGTAGGCTATGTTGGCTGCTACACTACATAGTGTAGCATAGTGTAGCAAGGATGCAAGAACAACTAAAGGTAGCTCAAATGCAGGATCAGCAAATTCAAAGGCTTCATTTTGCAAAGAGCAAAGGTTGTAGATTGTTAGCATGATTTTCAAACAAACGTTTGCAACTTCAACGCAAATTGTAGTTAAAACTAGCTGCTATGCTATGCTATGCTACATGGCATAGCATACCATAGCAAACATTGAAAACCAGCTAAAGCACTTCAAAAGTTAAGTAGACACATGGCAAGGCTTCCAGCAGATGTAGTTGACTTTAAACGTGACTTTCTTCTTCGAATTGGTGGCTAGGCTATGCTATGCTACATAGCGTAGCATGGCGTAGTAGGCTTCTATTCTATGCACAATGTGCTATGCTACATAGCGGAGCACAGAGTAGTAGGCAGCTACGCTACTTCAATGTGCTTCAATCCTTGTTTGCATCGTTGGCATACCTAATCCTGGCATCTCCAATTTTGATAGCATAATTGCAACGTGATAGGTTCATCATAAGATTTGCATGTTCATGCAGCATAGACACGTTAGCATCTCATGGGTCCAGGACACATGTCATCCAAACCTCATTTTTTGCATCCTCCTGGTCTTATAAATACCTCAACGAGCAATGCTCAAGGGGTTGGCAAAATTTTTGGGCTATTGGCAAATTGTTGGCAAAGTTGACAAATTTGTGCAAAATTGTTGTTGGCAAAAATAGGGTTGGCTGACAAAAATCAGTTGGCAATCTTGGGTAATTTTGATGATTGTTGGCATTGATCTGCGAATTTGAGCAAGTTAGCACTTTGTATTGTTGGCTTTTGAGTCCATGTTCAAGCACTTAGTTGGTTTACTTTGAACATCTTGGTTACTCTTCGGATCTTTGTGCTTCCCAGTGTTGCGCAACCAATTGTATCCACCTTGACAAAGCAAAATCATAATCTTGAAGCGGTGCCTTTCTTAACTTTACTTCAACTCATTTTCCTTCTTATCACTGCATTTTACATCATTTTTTGCTTCATTGCATTTAATAATTATTACTTTATGTTGTAAGCATTGTTTCCTAAATTACATTTACATAAGGTTTAGTGACACTGATTAAGTCCCTGTCTAATCGACAAGATTGTTCAGGGTGTCTCATTTTCATTTAATCCAGCACGGCCCTCGCTTGGATCCAGGGTCAAAACTATCTGATCAACAACCTCTTGGTGTTTCCAGCCATCGATGTTTTCAGTCGCTACACTCTCGTTGGCTTTGAGTTTGCTAGTTAGCTCTACAGTTCAAAGATCTATGACCATACTGTCGTGCGTAAGTTGTGCCTCTTTCGTGTTGTGTGTTCTATTGTATACCTTTCAACAAAGCAAAGGATCAAACCTGCAACCTTGGGACAATGCACTTTCTTACCCAAGTTTGTTTTGCTATTTCCATACTATCATTATTTTTTTGCACTATTTTCACCACTTTGCATTTATTGATTGTTGATTTACTTCGCATGTCGTGCTTCCGAAACCAACGTTTACGAAAAGGTTAAGATACACTGGTTAAGTCCTTGTCTAATCGACCAGACCATTTAGGGCACCTTGCTTCCATTTCTCTTCACCACATCCCTCACACGGATCCGGGGTTACACTGTTCACCCAATGACCTCTCGATGTTCCAGCCACTAACGTTTTCGGTCGCAACAATGCTAAGTATTCAAGTGGTGTCAATGATGTCAATGATCTCAAGTGTATTTAAGATTTTTTGGTGAGAATCAGGGTGTCAATGTATGGAGACTACTACCCAAACATGGTTTTAGATGCAACTATGTTGTAAAGAAACGAAGAATGCAAATAAAGTGCTAAAAATGCAAAGAGAGAGAGAAAAAAAAAGTGAAACACCATCCCAAATGGGGTTGAGCATAGTTAACAATAGAAGGGGTTAGAAGGTACATGGTGTACAACAAGCATAGTGGATAGTGTAGTCAGAGTCTTAGCGGTGTTTGGCCACAAAGACTGGTGTTTCGTTGAGGTGCCTACATCTGCTGGATTAGCTGCTATGATGTATTGTGGGCTGTGGTGTTCTAGTGGACTACAATGGGCTTTAGTGGTCTACAACTTTGCTGATATGCCTTTCGTACTCTCTCCCAAGCACTCCTTAGATTTTCCAATGCTAAAAATGATCCAACTCTCAAATTTTTCCCACCTTAAAAATGTTGAGGGCAGGGGTAATTATAGAGTTAGGTTTAGCACAAAATACATAGTGACTACCACATGACAAAGGGGACAGATGGGACTACACTTATCATAGTTACTATTCATGTGGTGTACTAATGGTGTTGATACTATTGTGCTTTGCTATGCTCTGTTGGACTTTGTGAGAATGTGAGACATGCAACTACACTAGCAAAAAGGGGTACAAAAAAGAAACATTTTGCTAGCTACACTTGTTGAAGGTGAGTTGGAGTTGGGCCAAGTGATGTTGTTGTGATGTGGAGGCTGTTCTTGTTGACTATGCTTGACTACACTCTAGACTAGGGGAGAGCGTAGTTTCACAGTTAGGAAAAATTTGCAAAATTTCGCATTCATGCTTACTACACTCCCAACTAGGGATGAGCATAGTCCCAGGACTTGTTAAAACTTATGAAAACTTACCCTTTAACTGACTACGCTCTTCACTGGAGGCTGACTATGTGCTAAGGTAGTGGAGATCATAGTCCCAACACTTAGAGAAATTTTCTATAACTAGCTTTATGCTAATACTTAAAAAAATTGCAAAACTAGCCTTCATGTTGACTACGCTCTCAACGAGAGGCTAACTACACTCTCGACTAGGGTCAAGCATAGTTTCAACACTTAGAAACATTTGAAAAAATTGGCCTCCCATGCTAACTATGCTCTCCACTAAAGGCTTACTATGCTCTAGGGCAATGGAGAGGGTAGTCCCAACATATAGAGAAATTTGTGGTCAAGATGCCATAGTCTAAATTTGGTGGTGTTTCAGTAACTTTCAAAAGCAAAGCCACCTAATTATTTTTAATGCTCCCTAATGCCTCTATCAACTCATGGCAAGACTTTAAAAATAAGTTTCTGCTCTAATTTCATATGTTCACTAGTCGTGCCTTAGCCTCAATTAATTTTACAAGCCTAAGAAAACTACCTAGGGAAAATGTTCATGACTATAATCTAAGATTTCTCCACTAACTTACTCATGTGCCAACTGAGATGCATCTATAACCTAATGATATTCTCAATTTTTACCTCTCTACCATTGACCCATTATTTGCCTATGCTATTAAATCTAATCCCAACATAATAGAAATATGAGCAATGGCTAAAGCTATTGAGTTAGAAAAAATTACCTTAATGGATAGCATTCAAACTCAATTTGGAATGATGAGTATTAGTAATCTTATGTAATCTAGTCCTTTACCTTCACAAACTTCCCCAATGACTAATACTATGTTTTGAACTCCTCCTCCTCTTCAAATGACTCAACCTACAAGTAATTGTTTTCAAGGTTCAACATCTTCTTCATTTTTACAATTAAATACAAGCTTGAGTGATGATCAATAAAAAGCTTTAATCCAATCCATCAAAAACCTAAAAAGAATATCTAATCCTAACAAATTTACTACTCAAATAGAAAATTAAATCATCCAAATATTGACCTCTCTTCAAAAGCTTTCCATTGAAGTAGTTAAACTAAAGAGAAATAATAACAAAATTCCTACACATTGTAAAAAACCAAGCACATCAATTGATGATAAATATTGTCACCTTCATAACACTAAGCAAAATTTTGATAAAATGTGCCCTCAATTTTTAACATTATATGGTGACAATGCCCAAAATCAACAAAATGGAAAAACCCCAATTATGGTCTTTAATATGCATCCTAAAACAAAAAATAAAGAAATTACCTCATTTAAACAAGTGGTAGTAAATGATCCCAACCCACATAATGCCCGCTACCATAGACTTAATGACATTATGAACACTACTCATCAACAAACTTAGAATAATCCTTATACTCCTTCCAACAAAAGAGTTCCTAGCCAAAATAACACAAATAATCAAGCCGAACCATCCCAAGTATACATTCCATAGCAGCCAAACTCCCCTTCTATACTTAGAAGTCAAAGATGGACATAAAGCATATGATCTAGTTGAGGATTTGAAAAGAGTTAAAGCCAACATTTTGATGTATGATCTTTTGCATTTTAATGAAATGAAAGATATGATTTAAAAGATCGTTCATACACTTCAAAGCAATAAACAAAAATCTTCAACAACTAAAAGGCAAGTTCACTTTCCAGAAAATTCCAATGCATTATCAATATGAAATCCAAGTAATCTCATGTTAAACAAGAAAGACCAACCTCCTTTTCTAATAACTTTGATCATTTTAGGAAAGAATGTTCATAATTTCTTAATGGATTTTGGTGCAACTACTAGCATCATGCCACTAGAGGTGTGCAAAATGTTAGGAGCACAAATGCTACCATAAGCAATAAGTGTAATACAACTTGATGGATCTAATATACCTATGGTAGGATCATTAAAAGGAGTGAAATTGTAAGAGATTTCTTAGGATACAAGTTCTCATAGCCTTTTCCCATGGTTTGTGGACCATGAAACACTCTGAGATGCCCTTGAGTGAAACTCAAGTGTTAAAAAATCCATCCTAGCTTGACGATACCAAGCCAGCAGTAGGACTTCCTCCTATTGCATCCCTTTCTAAGTCCTCTTCATGCTACCCTCACATGGAAAACTAAATGGCCCTAATTCTACAATGGTCACAGATATGTAGGCAACCAGGACTAGATAGTTTTGATGCAATGCCTTGCCAAACCTTGTACCAAATTATGAGGGGTCTGGGGGTGAGGCACCCCTTGTACATACATTGACACCCCTTCTACTAATGATGTGTATAGGGTTTCTTGTGTACATGTTTGCTAAGTCCTCATTTGGAGTTTAGTGGTTCTCCATGAGGTGCATTTCCTCTTATTAAGAAGCTATTGTATTGCTCGCTCCCTTTTAGAGATTCCTTGTTTATTATAGGCATATTCCCTAGGTCTTCTATCCCAGATCCCTTAGGGTGCTAGACAACATTAGAGCATTTTTGTAATCATGTTGTTATAAGCATGTATCCTTTGATAGTATTATACCATTAACATTTTCTATTTATGGTCCTTTTGGATATATGTCTAGGTGATATAGGATCATATCCTTATATATTCTTTGAAGAGTTGCCTTATGGTAAGAATCTTAAGCGTTTCATTATGGAGCTAATGTTACATTGTGAACAACTAATGTATGTTGTTCCTCTAGAGGATGTATACAATTACATTGTGATGTTGTCCTCCACGGGTTTACTTGTGGCTGAACTAGTTGTGGTTTTACTTTGATATCACAAAGGATAGTTATATTGGAAACTTATAAATTGTTGTTGCTCTAGGAGCTCTCGTCTCTAGTCTCCAGTGGTTCATTTGAGATGAATTGGACCTAGTCTCCACCTAGATGACATGTATCAAGATGGCATTGATTGAACTATGTAGGATGTAGTATCCTTGCAGTCCCACTCACCCTAGATATAGTGAGTGTAGGAATTACATATTGGACCATGTTGGTTCCCAAGCACCTCAAGATGGAGGGCCTTTGAACATGTGCTCTCAGTGAGCCTTGTTCTAGGTGGATCAAGACTATCATCGGTAGACTTCATACACTTGTGTTTGCAATTGTATGTTTGTCTAGTTATGTAGTCATATCTTCCTTAGCTACATTTTCAAATTTTTCATGTATGTCATTCTCGCCATGCCTATCATTCATAACACAAGGCTTTATGCTCTATGTTATGTGATGACTCATTGTTAGTATTATTGAGGATACATTTTGAGTCCATGTGTATTATCCTAAGACTAAATTATTATGGTCGCTATTTTCATAACCCTTAGTGCTTTGATCATGGTTACCCTTGTTGCAAATCTTTTGTGTGTTATGTTTCCTTGTTTGAGCCCATTTGGTTGCCCATGGTTTTATGGCATCACTTCTTTGGTTGGTGTTATTTCTTTGGGCATTTTGATTTGGGGACCTTCTAGAGTAGGTCATCCTATTGTTGGTTGTTGTTAACACCTCACTTCTCTTAATGAGAGTCTTTCTTGTGGACACATCCTCTTTGATGTTTCTCTTCATAGCTAGAATTGGAGCTTTGTTAAGACCTATTTTTGGCTAGATCTTGGTATCCCTTCTCATGTTTCGAGTTGAAATTATGATTTTCTAAAGCCCATGCCCCTTGTAAATCTGTTGAGATTTTGATCCTCATGGAAACCAATGTTAGTGGTTGGGAACGTTTGTTATATGTGAATCTTAAAATTTTGAGAGTGTTTTAGTTCTCTCTCTCTTAGTATGCCTCATGATAATTTTTTTGTATGAGTATATCTAATTGACCCATCATGTTTTGCATGATTGATCTCTATGCATGTTGTTGAGGTCTTACTCTCTATGGTGTTGTGAGATTGATATTCATCTATTGTGTGATCATTCTTGATGGTGCTATATGAGGCTAATGTGTTGATCATGTTCTTGCTAACTCTATTTTCAAGAAATTGTCTCAACCTTGTAGGTTGCACAGGTATAAATATGTGGATAGTGGTGACCTTAGTTGATTCCGTGAGCACTATGTCTATGGTGAAGATGTGTGCTCTTAAGGCTTTTATGAATTGGTTACTTGGTCTCAGAATCCAAAATTTGGGTTGTGAATTTATCAATATCCTTGCTATGGTAGAGTAGCTAGTACATCATGATTTTTTTGCCTCTTAGTGATGGGTGAGAACTAACAAAGGATGGTGGTCCATCCTAGATCCTATGAATATTGGGTTAGCAGATGACATAGAAAAGTATTCTTGGCCATGCCAGATATTGATGGCCCAAGAGTGGCCAATGCATTAAGGTCCCACTATGGTGGGTGGTGTTTTCTCAGTTGGCATCGTACATTATTCGATCATTGCATTCATGTCCTACTTCATTCTCTTTTAATGATGGTCTTGCAGTGGGTGTAGTATGACTATTGGTCATGTATGTGTAGAGACAAAGACAATTTTTTCTCAAAATAGCGTGACGCAGCTTTGATGTTGATCCTAGTGGCCTAGACACTTCAACTTACTATGGGCTCAGGTAGTTTGTCCTATAGCCTTCTAGGTTGGTACCATTCCCAAATGTCATGTATTATGCCCACTAAGTGTATTCATATCCTCAGGTGTGTAAGATTAAAATGTAATGTTGTGATGTATTCAATTTCGACAACTTATGCACACAGAAGTTCTAGATGTTGTTTCCCTATGTGAATCATTTGTCCCTTCATTGTAGGCTTGTGCCACACCCTATCACAAGGCCAAACTTGATGTATGGTGTTTTCCCTATGCTCATTCATAAAGCACCTCCTCTCTGTGTTTGTAAGCAACCTTTGTGCCCTAATATGAGATCTTTTGAAAGCCCTATGGAAAATCCTATTTTTGTAAATCATGTCATAATGAAGAGACAAGGGCATGTTCTTACCCAAGGTGTTCCTAAACTGATGCTTTGTGTTCCTTGTGATCTTGGCATGCTATGATGGTGTGTCCTTAAATGAGTGTTTCTTGAGATAGGATAAATTATGGAACTCTTCCTTTTGAGTTCCTTAATTGGCAGGAATCTTATTCATGGGGTGATTCATGGTGGAATGTAGCCTAAAATACAAATAAATTGGTTTCATGAACTTGATCTTGATAGCGGGTGGTTCATGATGGCCATTTAAGTCACAATGGTAGACCAGATATTCAAATCCAAGATGATGCTATCATGATTGGCTACATGTTAGAGTTGAGTTTTGGGTATCAACACCTAGACTTCCTCTTCCATGGCTGGATGTGGTCTTTGGGGTAGTTTTTGCAAGTGTTAGGATGGTGGTCCATCCTTAAATAAATGGTGTTATGGTTACAAAAATTGTTGATTTCTCTTAGTGGCCTTGCATCGTGGACCTATATGTGCTCAAAAATACTTGAACTTCTGCCATCATGATGAGGGGCTTATGGTGCTTTTGTAGGCCATGTTATATTGCCCCATCTCTCCTATGTACTTTCGTGTATTGTTGAATTATGTCAATGTCCTAACCTCTTTAGTGGGATAGCATGACTGAGCACTCTAGTACTTGGTGATTCTCTAGTCCTATGAGGGGTCATTTTCCATTCTAGTGGATGTTTCTTTAGTTGCTGACAAATCAATGTAGGTTGAATTAAGATAGTTATTCTTATAGTTGTGATTCAAAGGTAGTTGTTGTTTGAGACTTTTTTTCCAAGTAGTAGTTCCATGTGCTTGAAATTTTGGGGCTTTTTTTTAGACACAGGATATTGTTACCATAATTGGATTCATGGAATCTCTCTTGTGAGGCCATGTTGTTGATGTAGCTTGAATGTATATATCTCTTCTTGTAAGCAAGGTGTAATCTTATGTACTCTCTCTTTGTTTGGGGCTTCATAGGGACTCCCTTGTTGGGGCTTTCTGGTAGAACTCCCTTATTGTAAATCCTTTGGAAATGAATAGTAAATTATTTTGACTTAGTAGTTTATGATGGTGATGCCCATTCATAGTAATTTCAAAATGTCTTGAGCACCTAGTCCTCCTATGGGCAAACTATCCTTGGTGACTCTTAAGTTCCTTATTCAAGTCCAATGATAATAGGTAGTGGTGTAGCCTTGTGCACTATAGTTGTTGTAAATGGTATGGACTGGTATGTATAAAATAAAAACCCAAACCTCCTATGGTGAAATAAAACCCCCTCTTTATTAAATTTTTGAGGATAAACTCTTTGGCTTATCAAGTTGAGTTGTAACGTGGAATTGAATGTAGGTAAGACTTGTGAATCTATGTCTTCCATCAACTAGTAGTAGTGTGATGATATAGTTGTGTTGCCTATGTAGACTACTTGGGCATGTATCATAGATACAGTGTAGTTGGGTTGTTGTACCTACCTACAGAAGAAACGTCCCAAAGAGGATCTTCCCTTTGGGTTCAAAAATCCAATGAAAGATGTTGATCATGAGTTGTAGTTGTTCTTGGCATGGTAGGAAAATTTAGATTTTGGAAACCTAGATGTTCCTTAGAAAATTCATGGCAGTGGTTGTCCTTGTGGGTGATTTTACATGCTTCCTTGTCCTAAGCATTCATAAAATGGTGTTTGTTCCATCTCTCAAAATGGGAAGGACAACTTATAAGATGAAAATGCAATTGATCCTTCCCCATAAATGGGACATTAAAGTTGTAATGGATCATGTGGTAGTAGGTGGCATGAGACATGTGTATAGAGAACTATCTTGGGGTTGGCTACCCAACATATCCTCCACTTGTCCAAGCATTCAAGAAGGTGTTCTTAATGTTGGACATCCTCTGAAGATGTCGATGATAGACTAGTGTTGGATGCTTTGATAACCTTTTGGATAATTTTTTTCAAACAAATTTTAGATCTTCTCTCTTGCTATGAATATGGAATAGTTTTGGTTAATGAGATGTGGATTGCAATGCTAGTGCATTTGCAGGTAGCAAGGTTAGATTCAAGAGATCTACCTGTATACCTTGTTTCGAAGGGAGATCGTGCTCAAATCCCCTTCTACTAGCCTAAAAAGATGTTGATGTGGGAAAAGATAAGGAGAGTATGGATGGAATAGATGTGGTGATCTAGTACATATATGGCTAGACGGATCTTGATCTAGAAGTAGAACCTAGGGTTCTAGCAAGCTTAAGTTGCTTGCAGAGACATGGCTCTTTTGGAGGATGTTCTCTCTCAATTTCAATTTTCTAGATCCATCACCAGGATGGATAGTGATCCTGGTGAGCCCTCAAAATAAATGAAAAAAATCAAGGGAATCAATGGATGCCAAGATGCCATTCAAAATGGAACTCAGCTAGACTTATGGAAGAAGAGCACATCTTCTTACATAGGTATGGATCCATGTAGGAAGAAAAATATCTAGACTCAATAAGGGATGGATCTAGGGGATTCCTTAGTCACGTTGGCCCTTTGGGTTTAGACTTATCCCTCTTATCATAGAGTAGAAAATGTTTTTTTTTGTTCCTTCAAGTACCCCTTTTGTTTCATGCAAGGCCTTGAATGTAAGGAAGTATTAGGTGTTGGGGTTGATACCTTCCTACAAGCCTAGCATTAGTTGATTTAAGGGATTTCTAAAGTTGATGGAGCTCTAAATCCATACATGAAGTGTGCTCTCAAAGTTATTCTAGGCTTTGCTTCAAGGACATCACTTCTTTTATGTGGGGGAGGATTGTGAGAGATGTCTCAGGATAGAGGTTCTCTTGGGCTCTCCCCATGGTTTGGGGATCATGAAACACTTTGAGGTATCCTTGAGTGACATCCAAGTGTTAAAAAATCCATCCCAACTTGGCGGTACCAAGCCAATAGCAAGAATTCCTCCTATTGCATCCCTTTCTAAGTCATCTTCATACTACCCTCACATGGAGAACTACATGACCCTAATTCTGTGGTGGTCATAGATACATCGGTAGCCAAGACTGGATAGTTTTAGTGTGATTCCTTGCTAAACCTTGTACCAAATCATGAGGGGTCTAGGAGTGAGGCTCTCCTTGTAGATACATCATCACCCCTTCCACTAATGCTTTTTATAGGATTACTTGTATGCTTGTTTGATAAGTCCTTGTTTGGAGTTTAGTGGTTCTCCTTGAGGTGCATTCCCTCTTATTAAGAAGCTATTGTGTTACTCGCTTTCTTTTATGGGTTGCTTGTTTGTTAGAGGCATATTCCATAGGTCTTCCATCCTAGATCCTTTGGATCTCAATGAATTCCTTGGGGTGCTAGACAATGTCAAGGCAATGTTGTTATAGAAAGTGCAACTCAAACAATACCCTACTTTTACATGTTATACTAATATTTTAGTGGTTGACATATCATCCACTTATGATGTGCTTTTATCTAGGACTTTCAGAGCCTAGTTTGGGGGATTATTTGGATTATATTTTTCAAAATTATTAATTCCTATTACAAGAAAATAAAAATATGTTTTTATACTAAGAGAACTTTTTTATAAATAAGTGGTAACATCTTTTGATCAACAAAATAAATCTTTGGAAAATCAAAGTGCCAATCCTTTTGTTGGAGTTATTGAACTTGTACTTCACGAATTTACTTTGAATGATGATGTTAGTAAAACTCTAGAAATAAATCCTTTTTCTTACACATATCCCACCCAATATCATCAAGCTTTTAGAAAATGTGAAAAAATTTATGAAGATACTTTGCCATATCATCAACATGATGGAAGAACATTTCTTTTTGGTGATCCACGACCCCTAGGGAGGGACAAGAATGTAAATGAGATTCAATCTAATGAAACATTAGAAAATAAGCCAAATTTTGATGATGATAATTGCTATATTAATCAAAGGGCTAATTTTTCATATTTTATTAATTTAAACACTTGGATATTGAGAGTAGATTGTGCTTCTTCCAAGAAAGAATGTGGAGCCAAAATAATTCTCATACCTCCTGGTGAAGTCCCTATCCTTAAAGCCATCAATTTCACACAACCCATGACTAAAAATATGGTTGAATATGAAGCGCTTATATACGGGATCAAGCTAGCTTAATATTATGATTTATCCAAACTTAAGATTTATAGTGACTCTCAACTAATAGTAAATCAAGTTAATGAAATCTTTGATGATAAGGATGCTACCATGAAAACATATAAAGCTTACATCCTTGAACTTTTTAAGGAATTTGAACTCATATCCATCGAACATTTGCCAAGAGAGGAAAATTATGTCCCCAATGCACTAGCTCAAATGGCCATTACCTTAGCTATTCCTTTTAAACATAATGACTAGAATTCTGAAATTATTATTGAAAAAGTTATGTTGTATTCTATTCTAGATAATGTCTTTTCTTTTCAAGTTTTTGATGATGATAACCACATTTTTAAATTTTTACTTTCCAAGGGTGAATTTAGTGATCAATATATTTAAATCTCTCAAATTAATGAGGAAGTTATATCTCAGGATGTTATACTTTTAAATAAGATTTCTCTTGAAATAGCAACTAGATAAACTTTATTTGATGACTTATATACTAAAACTAAAGAAATTTCTAAGAATACTAATTGGCAAATGCTAGCCAAAATAGAAACAATTCAAATTCAAAAGAAATGACAAAAACACCCTATTCAAATAAGAGCTTACTTACATGCAAATGAAAAACAAAGCTTTATTGAATTGTTGTATGAGTTTAATGATGTTTTGGCTTGGACTTATGAGGATCATAGAACTTTCAATCCATTAGTAATGACACATACTATTCCCCTTAAGCTAAAAGCCAACCCATTTAGGAAAAGACTTAGACTTGTAAATCTCAAGATTGAAGCCTTGATGAAAGAAAAAATAGATAAGCTTCTAGAATCCAAGATTATTTATCTTGTGAGACATTCAAGTTGGATATCAAATTTAGTACCCTTTAAAAATCAAACTGGTAATTTAAGGGTATGTATCAATTTTCATAACCTTAATACTTCTTGTATTGATTTTAATTATTCACTCCTTATGGAAGAGCTTTTTCAAGTCATGAATGACACCCAAATGTTTTCCTTTCTAAATGAATATTCAGGATACAACCAAATCTTAGTTAGTAAAAAGGATAAATATAAGACTACTTTTATAATAAAGAGGGAAACTTTTGAGTTTGCTAAAATGCCCTTTGGTCTTATAAATGTTGGTTCTACTTTTCAAAGAGCTATGGATAAGACTTTTCAAGGACTAATAAGGAAATGCATTATTATCAAGGACCAGGGAACACACCTTAGAGGCCTTAGAAATATTTTCATAACATGTAGACAATTTGATATCACTTTGAATGCAAAGAATTTCATTTTGGTATTCAAAGTGGTGAATTTCTTAGTCATATAATAACTAAGGAAAGAATTATGATTGATCCTAAGTGAGTAAATGCAATTTTAGAAGTCCCATACCCTTTATTGAAGAATGATTTAAGAGCCTTCTTTGGGAAAATTAATTTTGTTAGATGTTTCATTCTTGCCTATGCTGAATTAGTTAGACCATTAAATGAGATGCTAAAGAAAGATAGCAACATACATTGGATGGATGAAAGAACTAATGCTTTCCTTGCCATTAAGGAAGCCATTATAGATGCTTCAATTTTAACCTCCCCATGGTATAAAAATGATTTCCTTTTATATGTTTTTTCTAGTGATATTATTGTCATTGATATCCTAACCAAAGATGTAGCTAATCATGGTAAAGGGCCCATAAATTTTATGTCTACACCTTTGAAAGATGTCAAATTGAAATATTCACCTATTGAGAAACAATTATACACTGTGATTAAAGCCCTAAAGAAATTTTGCTACTATTTATTAAATGCAAAAGTTTATGTTATTGTTCCTAATTTAGCCACCATTGCATTAGCCAAATTACAAGATCCTAGTGAAAAACATGCTAAATGGTTTATGAAACTACAAGAGTTCAATATCCAATGAAAAGTAGCCAAGTTGGTTAGAGGAACTGGTCTTGCTAAGCTAATTTCTAGAGCCTTAACCTTAGAGAGTTATGATGTCCCTAAAAATGAAGAGTTATTGTGACTTCAAATATTGTCCATTGATGAAGAAAATAATATCTCATTTGCTCCTGACCAATTACATGATCCATGGTATGGTGATATTAAATTTTATTTAACCTTCCATCATTGTCCTTCAGACTTACTGAGATATAAAAGAAATATTTTAGTATCTAAAAGTTCTATGTTTAAATTAGCGATGAGTTGTTTAGGAAGAATTTCCAAGGAATATACCTTAAATGTTTAGACCAAGAACAAGATAACAATGCTTTAAAACAACTTCATGAAGAAGGACATATAGGATATCAATCATTAGTACATAGAATCACTAAAGTCAATTACTATTGATCCATTATGATTAATGATGCTTACCACCTAGTCAGAACGTATGAATAGTATCAAAAATTTAAAGGTAAAGATCCTAAGAGTTCAACCTTACTATAACCTATAATAAAAACTAGACCATTGCACAATGGGCTTTAGATTTTATTTGGGTGATTAATCCATTTTCCACTATCCTACACAAGTTTATCTTTACAACCACTGATTATTGAACACAATGGTTAGAAGTGAAAGCAACTAGAATCACATCATCACATGAATTTATCTGCTTCCTAGAAAATGATTTAATGTTTAGAGATTGGTATCCTTACACTTTAGTAGTGGACAATGGACCTGCCTTCAACTCTATAAAGTTTACAAATTAGGCTAGAGAGTGTAATATTATTGTCAAAGCTATAACTGAATATTATCCATAAGGAAATCATTTAGTTGAGTCCTCTAATAAAATTCTGATGAGCGGTGAGGTACCCCTACGCCCAACCATATGAATCACAAAGCATTCATGCACAATCTAGTCAAATTTTTTGGACTTTATAGTTTCTAGTACACTATTCTTCTAGGAACTAAACCTTGCCCTAAGGTCGTTCGTTGTCTTTCCAATTACACTTGTGAAGTATAAAGGTATGGTTTAGTGTAATCAAGGCATATGATTTTTATCATTTTATGTTTTATGTTCTTTGGTGCTTGAAGAGAGAGATGAAGTAATCTAATGACTAATTTAATCTATCTAACTAACTGGTTGCTAACTAGTCCTAACATAAGTATCTAGTCCCACTTTCTATACATGTCATGAACCCAAGTATCAAGTGCCAGGTTACCAAGCATTATGCTACTAAGCGCACCTAGCAATAATGCTACTAGGATTACCAAGCGAATATGTGTAATGCTCGAAGTAGTCATACTTATGTATTTAATCTATCTAGCTTATCTTGCTTAATTACTCCATTAGCTTAATTATTTGAAATCATTGAATTAATAACTAAAAGCATTAAATGCATAAATGAAACATCTAAACTATCTAAAATGCTACAAGGTTTATCAAGAAGCTCATCTTTATTGCCACACACACTATCGTGCTTAGGTACAATAGTGCTCAAATAAAGATTTGTGCACTTAATGACTCCTATTGTAGGCACTTGGGAAAATATTCTAACTTTCAATTGGAAAAACTACAAGAACTTCACTACACTATGACTAACTGATGCCATAAATGTAGCCAGTAAATGTGTATTTATAGTAAACGATAGACCCTATGTCAGCAGGGCCACATCGACGGGGCTCAGTCAAAGTGGCCTAGTCGACAAGGCCTTGTTGATGAGGCCAACCATGACTCATCATATCCCCACAACTAAATGAAAACTCATCCTCAAGTTTCTTCACAAAATTAGAAAGGTATGGGATTATTAATTGATACTAGAATTAACAAATTGAGTACCTAAGTGTACGAATCAACACATTACAAAAAATTGTGATGTTCATGATACAAAATTGAATACCATGATATGACTCTACAAAATTAGATAGCACATACTTTAATGGCATCAAGTCAGTTGAGAAGATCAAATAGTCCTAGATAGTGTAGGTTCCTGAGGCTCTAAAGGACCTTCATCAACTTTAGGCATGTGCGGTGGCTGAGGCAATTATGGTTGTCCTGCTGCTGCTGCAACTTCTGGTGGGAGGTAAAAACCATCCAGTAATGCTATCATTTTCTCCTTCTTACTCCTAGAATCATGCATAGTCTAATAGCTTCACCAAAGTGGGCTAGAATGAGCACATCCCAAGGATAGAGAATTTCTAGAAATAACTCTTTAGCATTAATGAACTAGGCAATGAATTACTTACATTTCATGTCAAATGCCCTGAATGTGTTCTGCAGCTCCTGGTAATCATTCATTCTCTTGGCCAGGTCCTTGGTAGTTTATCATTGATCGATGAATCATACCCTAAGAATCTTGAGTTTAGCATTTTTCATATCAAGCTTTTACTTGGTGTCCTTGTGGTGCTTGAACTTGGCCTCATACAGTAAGTAGGAGCTGGCCACCTACTTTTCGAGTTCTCCTTAGCCATTTGATAATCATCATTGTCAATTTTGCATAATAAAGATTGGCTAGTTCCATATACTCTATCATTTCTTTAATTTTCAACTCCTTCAGGTAGATCTCCACTTTGTTTATAGGCATCTATTCCATCAATGATGGGCTGCCACACCTCTTTTCCTTGTTGCAGTTGTTAGAGGGCCTTGTTTACTTTTTCCTTAGCCATTTGAATATGCTTCTCATTCACATCCTTCTATAGGCCAACTTGGTCTCTATAGTGATTTTTCACTCTTTCAAATTTAAGAGGCTCATTTTTCTAGATGGCAATCTCAATGGTAGATTTTTGGTGTAAGGCTCAAACTTCCTTCATATATAGATTGTAATTCTCCATGGCTAATTTCCTTAAATTTGTGTTTACCCTGATAAGCTACTCCTACTATTGATGAATGAATTCCTACATCTATTATTTTTGTCCATCAACATTGTATAGGCAATGATTTTCTATGGTTAGAGATTCATGTTCTTAGCACATTTGAACCGAGTAGGTTTTTTCTTTTGCTATAGACTGGTTAAAGATGGTCATTATTATTTCCTCCTCAGCTTATTTTAATTGTTCTTGAAGCTACTGAAAAACTTCATCTCTAGTTATTTTTGGGATGAGGAGTGCAAGATCAACAAAACAAGCACATAGTTTACTAACTTTTATGGCCAAGCATTGGTTTTGTGCTTAGGTTGTTTCAAGTTTCTCCTCCAAGATGATGAATTTTCCTATTGCCTCTAGTAGCTTTGATTGGATTGTAGTAATGTTTTCTGAAAAATCAAAGATATTCAGAATTGGTTGCTTAGTCCCCACCAATTAGTCCAACAACTCTTTACGCTAGGCTACACTCAATCTTCCACTAACCATGCCTGTGGATGTCTACACATCTCAAAGTGCATATATGTCTAGTGTAGACATCGTAGGTGCATTAAGTTCTTCTACAATTTGTTCAACAACTACTTCAGTAGTAGTCTCCTACCTTTGGTACTGCATCACCAATATAGTTTCCCCCTTGCCCTCCTCCAAGCACACCAAAAAGGAGGTAGCATTCCTAGAGATTTCTAGGAATAAATGATGTTGAGATAAAGACACCATCACCTCTTGCACAGTAAGATTTGATCTTGTAGGAAATTACATTTTTTGGGTAGAGAATATAGGTCCACCTCTTTTCATTTGGCTAATTATCTAAGCCACCTCATTAAGGTGACTCATTTCCAATTGATATACATATGGGTCACCACCACTTCTTTCTGCATGCTACTCCTAGTCATGCAAGAGCTACTCTCAAATTTCATGCAAGCACTTAATAGCTGCATGGGCCTCTAATGTTGTTTCTTGAGTAGGAAATGGAGGTGGCAACTATTGCTCCACTTCTTTAGTCATGGCAAGTGTTTTTTCATTCATCATTTTAGACCACGATACTATAGGAGAATGCCTAATCATGTCATTTGAATAGTAAACGATCTCTACCCTTTTGCAAAGTTTCTAGATGAGGCATTGAAAAGGTATGGTTTTCCTTCCACATTCATTTTCTTTGAAACACTTCTTGATCTCTAAATAGATCAATTATAGAAATTTTTCTGGAAATCTCTCACTTAGAGCGACACATGCCCAGGTGAAAAACAATGATCACCTTGCTGAGCCCCACCGTCAGATTAAGGTGATAGGCCACTATATCAAAATATATCCATTTCACCGATGTAAGCATTCAAACTTCTTATGGTCAACTCCATAACACCATTGGGTCCACTCCTTTTTGTCCTTCGAGTTAGCTTGCAAAGATAGCTTTACCAATTGTGTCCTAGCATCAGGCAACCTAAGCACCTATGTGATAGCTTCAGTTGAGTAGGACACTTGAATGTTCTTAATCTTCACTGTGGAGCTACCCTTCTATTATTCTAAAATAGGTACATATCTCCCATGTACCACTCCCCACTAAGTGATGATTGACCACATGAAAGAGGTTTGAAATTGTGTTTTCACCTCTATTGGAGCATGCTCTAAAAATGGTCCAAAGTTTAGTTCCTAGAGAATTAAATGTTGGATATCACGGGGCCAGATGGTGTCGAGGCAAGCTTGTGTTAGTGTAACTTCAAGCCTTGGTATGGATCTTGGTGCCTCCCCATGCTACGATTATTTTATTGCAACTTCTTCTTCAAGAATCTATCAAACAAATTCCACTTTGGGCTCCTCTTGAAGAAGTTCCATTTCATGGGTTTCCTCTAGTTGATCCTAAGCATGTTCTTGTTGGCCCCTTCTAGTTCTAGGCCATTTCTCCCTTAGTTAAGAGGGTCCTCCCTCATACAATCATTTCGGTCTTGGCACCATCCATAATCACAACATGACCACAGGTTAGCAATTGTTGTGTAACATGAAACAACTGGGATACCTTATCTCCTTAGGATAGTTACACTTGGCTAATTTGTGATTATGGCTAATTTAATCAATTTTAATCATTATTTTACATGTGTTTTAGTGTTAATAAGTCATTCTAAAGGATGTTGAAAGGGTTAACTCTCAACAATTGATGGTTTCATATTGTTGTATTCATTAATCCTTTGGGGAAAGTTAAGGACATTTTCAAAAAACTTCATCAGAAACCTTATGGTTTGCAACCTCCATGATTAAGAGCTTACCTCCAGTAGCTATAGGATCAAAGAACAAAGTGATTTGAATAAACAGTTGGGAAGTTATGGGCTCTAGAAGGTTTTGAGCTCTAAAAAATGGTAAAAACTTCCCTCATGTTATGAAGCAAATGTTAAAAATGTTAAAGTTCTTGGTAGTATTTATAGGATTTTTGGTAGGCATTGACAAGGCCTAGTTGATGGGGCCCCATCAATGGGGTCGACTACATCGACTAGGCCTAGTTGACACAATTATTGATCATTGTTGACTTGTGTTGACTTTCGTCAAACTTTCAAAATACAAGGAGTTTTTGAATGAAATTGGGATCAAATGGAAGCCCAAAAATCCACGAACATGATGAGAATAGTAGAAGAGGGTATTGGAGTTTAAAAACTTTAGAAGATTGATAAAATAGTCTAGAGAATGAATATTATGAGATTTTAAGGCACATGGAGTGGAATACATAATGGAATATGCGAAAGATCAAATTGTAGCAATGTCTAAGGTAAGGGACTTAACTAACCAAACTAAGAGATATGCAAGTGGGTCCTCCCCATGGTAGGCACATGCCCTTTTTATCCTTGCATAACCCTCACTACAGAGTCCATGGGCCCCACAATCAATTAATGTTCATGAAAAGTTAAGAACCAACCAGAAAGAATCTATCTAAGAATTCCAACATATCAAATTAAGACATCAAGAATAACATAAAAACCAACAGTGAGATGAGTTATGATAGCATAGACGAATGACTAAGAAGGTGAGATGGAATCCTGAATTAAGGTCATAAGAAGTCTCTTGTGGAGTTGGTGTTTAAAATGACATGAGAAGATCCATCCTTAGTCTAAACCAAAACCAACCTCATTCAGTGACTTCGCAACACCACTCCCAGTCCGATCCACCCCCTCAAGACATAGGACTGCCCCCACAAAATAACCACCATTCCACAAAGAGGAGAAAAGAGAAGTAGGAAGTGAAAGAGGGCCTTAGTTAGAGGGGACCTTTAGGCATGGGTAACATATCTTTCTAGTCCCATAACTAGTGCTTGTAGTCATTTTATTAGTCTAAGGGATGTACAAACCTTTTGAATCCTTTTTAATTTTGGAAACTACCAAGGTCACCAATTTATTAAAAGTTTCTTTAATGAAAGGGACTGAAACACCACCAAATTTGGGCTCTTAGGTCTCAACTCCAAATTTTTCTAAGTGTCAAAACTTGGTAAATTTTTTTAAGTGTTGAGACTACACTCCCCACTACTAGGACTATGCTCCAAAGTGTAGTCAATGTAGTTAACACAAACAACCCATACTTACAAGATTTTTCTAAGTGTCCTAACTACACTCTCCCTATCAGGACTACACTCTGAGTGTAGTCAGCGTAGTTGGCATAAAAATGGCTAGTTTTGCAAATTTTCCAAAGTGTTAAGCCAAAGGCTATTAGGCTAGCTTGGGATCGAAGAAATAGTATGGTAGATTTTCTAACTTCTGAGGCTATGCTTCCTACTACACTCCAAAGTGTAGTTAGCATAGGCTACACAAAGACATCAATTTTTGCTAGATTTTTTGAAGTGTTAAGGTTATTCTTTCCCTACTAGGACTATGCTCTAGAGCATAGTCAACATAGTCTACACTAGACCTCATCTTTTGGCAAAATTTATCTAACTATTGGACTATGCTCTAGAGCGTAGTCAGCATAGTCATCCAAAACTATTTCCAAAAGCCTTGAGAACTTAATATTAGTCTCCATCATAGCTCCAACATTCCTTTAGCAAGCAAGATCAACAATTTGCACTTCTTTTGCATCCCCCATTTTCCTTCAAATTATACCTATGCTCAACATTACTTAAGAGAGTGGACAACATAGTCATGGAGCATAGTCTCCAAAACTAAACTTTTGCATTATTTTCAAGTACTTGGCAATTTGTTTCTCTCACACATGTAGTCTTGGTAGCATAGTCATAGTCTATCAGTCTCACAAGGTCCATTGGAGCACACTAGCAAAACACCATTTGCTTCAGTGGAAGTGTAGTTAGGGTTAGCATCATCCCAGCTAGCCCTCTACCACCTAGTGCCTAATCCACAATGTTGGCTAACCCTAGCCCTATAAATACCTCCAACATTCCACATTCTAGGGGTTGACATTTGAAGCATTCAGTTAGCATTTGAAGCATTCAATTGGCAAATCTTGCATTCAGTTGGCAAATTTGAGCATTGGCATTCTTGGCATTTGGCATCCAAGTGTACTTGGCATTTTGGTAAACTTTGGGACATAACTTGGTACTATTGCACACCACCATAGTACTATTGTACACTACAGCCCACCATAGCTCATGGGATATCATAGTAGCTAACCCAGTAGGCTCAAACTTTATGAAGGACATCAGTTTTTGTAGCCTAGACACCCTAAGACTATGACTATGCTACCTATTATGCTTATCTATACACTATATACCTCCTCACCTTTTCTTTGTAATTAACTATGCTCCCCCTCCCCTATTTGGGGTGGTCTTGCTTTCTCTCTCACTCACATCTTATACATTTTTAGCATTTTTCCATGCACTTTAGGATCCTACTCACATTTTTCACTATTTTTGAACATATTTGCACATTTGCACCCTCGTTTTGCACCAAAAACCTTGACTACACTCACCCTTGTAAACACCATGGATGTTGCAAACATCCAGCAAACCCCTTACATTTGTTTGTCATAACATCCCATAAGTTCTAGTTTGATTGATAAGACTATCCTAGGCACCTTGCCTTCATTTTCCAATAGGCCCTCACATGGATGCAAGGTCATGGTTGTATGACTGCAAACCTCTCAGTGTACCATTCTAGCCTTTGACATTTTTGCCGCTATAGTTTTCTAGTGCTAGAAAATGGGCCTTTGCCATTTCCTTCTTTGGCCTCCCTTGGTTATTACCTTACATGTTTTTTTCACCCCCATGTAGTCCCTGTCATCAATTCACCTAGAACCCTACTTGATAACCATGAGAGCTTACATCAAACACTTAGCCAAATTCTGGATGCTTAAGAGAGCATAGTCAACTCGTAGTGTAGTGAGCATAGTTGGCCCTAAGTGTAGTCCTAGAGTTAGCCATTTTTTCAGTAATTTATACTTGGTCATTTTTCTACATTTTTATATTTAGCCAGTTTTTTAGTAATTTTATACTTAGTCATTTTTATTTTTATTTTTTTGCATTCTCACACAGCCTTTTTGTTTCAATTTGTAGAGTTAGCCTCTTTCTACCTCTTGCCAACAGTAACTTTTGCATCTCCCCCTTTTGCATCATGAATCCTGAGCAAGCTTTGACCTATGTTTCAAGCCCAATTATTCTTTAGCCTATTGAGTAAGAGATCTACTTTGACCTTCATGGAGCTGGAGGTCTTATCCTGGTAGAATAAATGCAATCTTTTGAGTTGTGCAACCTACCTCCCAAATTCATGGTGCTCAATGACAAGTAATATAACTTAATTTGCATGAAGCTCTAGGCAGGTGTGTACATAGACCACCAATAAATGGATGTCAAATGTAGTTTTGAACTCATACACTGAAATGGGAATGAATGGTTGCCTTTAGCTATGTACTTTATTTTGCTCACAGAGACCTACCAGTGGATGCTAGATAACCTCATCCGCAACCTTTGATATGAGGTAGGGAATGATGATGAAAAGCCCCTACAAAAGGACCTAGATGAGTTTGAAGCTTGATCTAAGCATGAAGACCTGTTCCACACCTCATTCTAGTGGACAACCTCCACGTTCATGCCTCCATTGTCTCAATCCTCTATCAGCCAAGTGTCACCACCTAGGTCAATGCCTATGGTGGTGACTCACCAAACACAACAGATGCACGAGGAGGTTGCACTTCCTTCTAACTTGCCTTTCTTCATACCTTCATAGCCTAATTAGTCTCTTAAGCTAGTTTAGCTTGTTCAACATATCCAACCTTATATACCATTAACTATTGCACCTATGCAACCTTATGTGCATGTTGTGCACATGTCTCAGCTGCATACGACTTAAGCATCGTTCATCCCATTGCCTCTCATCTCTCAATTGTATATAGCTTAGGTGTTATTTGTTCCATTTCCTATTGTGTTTGCACCCTTCAAAATAGTGCAACCCATAAAAAAGATGGTGGGGGCTAGGCACTGTGCTCGTCACATAGCCCATGCAACAAGCATCGTATGTGGTCACACAACTTAGAGCCAGGTTGTGGGCTACCCAAACAGCACAGTGGGCACCATAATCGATGCAGCCTACCACAACAACATTAGGCTTGGATCAAGCATTCCAGCTAATCTAAAGCCTCATTGAAGAGGAGAAGCAACTCAATGCCACCTGTTCTAAAAATTTTCATGTGATGGACTTTTACCAGGATGATCTAATCAATCCTGTAGTTCCACCACTAACACTACCCACCGGGTCCCATTACCCCATTTCACCAAATACAATGGTGGAGGGAACCCTAATGCCCATCTAGTGACCTTCTGGTCTGAATTCCTTCTACTACAGGAATGGTCACATGTAATCATCCATGTGTTTTCCATGCTCCTAATCAACAAGGCACTATATTGCTATCATGCACTCCCCAAGGCCTCCATCTCTTCTTTGGAGGAGTTTCTCACCTAATTCATCATGTGTTTCAAGTATAACTTGAAGCTTGAGGTGATCCTGGATCAATTGATGCAAGTTAAGTAGGGCCATTTAGAGCTCATGCAAAAATGCATCCAATGCTAGAGCACACCACTCAATAAAATTCACGAGTCCATCATGGAAACATGCTTGTTGGTCATTTTCAAAGGCATAGTGAATGACTTCATCAAGTCAAAACTCTATTACCTTGCCCTGAAATCCTTGAGCTAAGAATTCCCTCAAACCAAGAGCATTCAAGATGTGGTAGAGGCCAATAAGGAGCTAGCCTATGTGGCCTATAAACACTTGCACGTAAAGAAAGAAAAGGATAAGGACAAAGATAAGTAGGCAACCACAACTGTCACAATGTGGACAACGAGGCTAATCCAAACAATGCCAAACCAATGGCCAAGTCACCCAAGGCTTTAGCAAACAAAAACAAGGTAGCTGGCTCTAGCATTGCAGTGAACAATTAGTTTGCATCATCCACAACCATAGCACCAACTACCTCATGGTTGAACTTCAAGTGCAAGGATCACTTGAAGTATACACTATTTCTTTTTAAGTGATCAGAGCTCTTGGACCAATCACTTCATGCTAGATGCATCCAATATAAGCAGATGTTTAAGGATGCTTTCAAGTGGCATGATCATTATTGCAAGCTCCTTAAGAATCTATTAGCCACACTACCAAATGAGCCTCCTATTTCTAAGCATTTCGAATTGAACTAGTTTTTTCAATATCACCAATTGCAAGGTCACAATACAAATTGATGCATGGGTTTGTAGGATGATATACAATGCATGATTGACAAGGATTAGTTGGTCCTTGACACAACCAACCTAGTGCACCCCCAAAACCAATCAATGGGGGTTTACAAGGATCCTCTTAATGCAAGCAGTACAGGGTACATCATCAACACTATCAATGTTGATGATGATTTAATAGCAACGCAGGAACCATTTGTGTTTTGTGTGCTCTCTAGCAACACCAGGGCCTCCTTGACATCAACTAGTTTGAGAACTCCTTTTGTTGTCAAAGCACCACCTTGGACACCCATAACACCCTTTGTGATTAGGGTCCCATAAAATGTCGTGGTAGCAACAGCATAATCATCCTTCATCGTAAGGGAATTGCAACATGTAGACTCCCTACCTACCTAGAGTTTGGTGGTGGGCAACGCATTAATCCCTACTTTTTCAAAGCCCCATCCTATAGCCAACAACAACAGGCAATAGAGATGGCAACCTAAGAGGCCCAATGAGCACCTTATTAATCAAATGCTTAGGCAACACTAGGATCAAAGGACATTAGGCCCACCAAACCCTGTTCCACTTTCATCTATTCCAATTGCCCAATCAATCGAAGACACCGCAATAAGTAACCAACAAAAGAGCACTAAGGCCTCAAATTAAGCAAGGCAAGCAAAGCCCAAGTCTCCTTCATAAGAAATCTATCTCTTAGGCTACATGGAGGAGATGAAGGCCAACAACAAAGTAGCAGATAGTGAAAAGGACTTCCTTGATGCATTGGCCTAGGTTAAGTAGGCTTTGAAATAGAAGAACACAACATTAAGTCTATACGACCTGATAATGACTTCCTCCATCCACTGCAAAGCATTAGTTCACATGTTAACCTCCATTCTTGTCATGGAGGACATCCCAATAGATGAACAATCCATCCATGCTATGATGTTACCTCCTCCCTCATAGGAATTGAGCTCAATGCCCTTGGCATTTTGAGATGAGGTGATTAAGGTTGACCCTAGGAAGGGTCAAGTCATTACCATGTCAATTTTTATCACCATCCACTTGGTGTAATGTAGAATCTGCATGATGCATGTCAATGATGCAGTAGCAACCAATATCATCCCATACATAGTCATCGATAAGCTAGGTCTTACTGATCAAATCAAATCTACAAAGACAATGTGCCTAAAATCCTTTAATAATTCGTGTGTTGTCATAAGGAGGAGTAATTCCCCACCATCAGTAAATTCATTATGATTAAGGAGATGTTGTGTTTTAACCTCATCTTAGGTAGGCCTTAGTTAGCCCAGCTACAAGTATGAAAGTGGAAAGGTCATCATCTATGGTGACAATGTAGCCCCTCTAACCATTAGTAACATTGACACTAAACAAGGATCAGAGGTGGAGTTCCCTAATGACATGCCTCCCATGAAGGAGGAGGGTGAAACATGCAAAAAAAAAACTAGCCTAAGGAACCAACAAGAGCCCTTGAACTCCTAGAGAAAGCTTTGTGGGTAGAATTGCACTTCAACATAATTGATGAAGGCCAAGGCAAGTGCCATATAGTACTGTCTAGGCCCTAGACACCCCCTAACCCACACCAAATTAGGAACCAACTGTGTGACTAAGGCATTCCCTTAATCCAAAGTACGCTAGGTGCTTGCTTGCCCCCACTTCTGCATACCTTGCTTGTTTGCATTTTTTTGTGTGTTTTATACTAGCTTAGTTATGTGCATTTTACATTCTTTGTTTGCATTATATATATATTTATTTTGTTTGTGCATTTTTGCTAAGTTTGCATTCTTGCCCAATTACTTTTCAGTAGTTAGTTTACACATAAAAACATCAAAACACATAAAAATTGTAAAATTTAAAAATTATAAAAATACATGGCCTACCATGGCCTAAAATTGGTAATATTTTTACCTCCAACCCATGGCTCAAAAAGGTTTTCAACTATCGCATAGCCCACCATGGCCTAAAAATGGAAATCCTTTCCTTTTATCGCATGGCCCAAAATGGCCTAAAACTAGCACTAGGACTTGAGATGGCCTAAAACTTCAAACATAGGCTATCTATGCACATGGCTTGAAATGGCCTAAAACTACCAATTGCCATGGCTTCATTAAATCATTAGCATCAAACATATAACAAATAAATGCAAAATTCTGTACATTATACACTTCACATAGCAAAATGTCAGTTTCATCTCATATAAATAAAAGTACATAGCTTGACCATCTGCTTCAATACATTAAATATGCAAAATTCCTAAAAATAGGGCTACATCAAGATCTACTCAACCACTAGTGCTAGGTGGATGTGGAGGCCTCTCCTCATCCACTGTGCTACTGGGACCTATAGCATCACCTAACACCTATTAACAACAATGGCAAAATAGGAAAATTATAGGCAAAAAATACGAAACACAAACTTACATCAAAAAGCATGAAAAAAACATAAAAAATTAACCTGAGAGGGTCTCACATCAACCATGTTTGAAGGTAAGAAATTAAGGCCCTCTTCTAAACATCAAAGGATCTTGGCCTCAAATAGCTATGTTTAGTCCTCCTGACCAAAGTCAACACTCACAATTGTGTCCACGGCAATCCATGTGAGCAACTACATAGAAAAGGTGATGGAAAAAGTCTCCCTTGAGGGTGTGATAATCTCCCTCTCTAGGGAACCAATAACCACTGTGTGGCAAGCAAATATCTCAAAGGCTTGCCTCTCACCAATCGCCTCAACAAACATTTCATGGTAGCGATGATTAATGGACTCTTCTTTGAGTTGTTCAAGATATGCATCTCGCTCATGCTTATAGTGGTGTTTGCGATTTTTCTACATATGCCTCCACTTATACACCTTAGCACTAAAATTCTTCCAATCCTAACTTTTCTGGATAAGCAAATCCATTTGTAATTGTTGCTCAATGATCTCATGGGTGGCCTCATTTTTGCCCTAAATGGCTGACTAGTACCTAGCATAGTCAATCTCTGTGATGTGCTAGGTACTATCTCCCCATGACCATGCTGCCAAGAAGTCATATTAAGACTGGAGGTCCTTGATCTTCATATCTTGGCTTACCACTCTCTCTTGAAGTTTATTCACACATTTCCACAACTGCTCATTCAAGCTTCTATCGACCCATAATGCTTTTGTGAAAGAAAGCGCATACTTGTTGGTTACCTCGTACACATGATAAGGCACTTGCTTCACTTTAAAAGGGTACTCAGGGATGGCATCTACCTTCACCACCCAACTTAAATCCCAGCAAATGTTAGAACCTTTTGGCATGCAACAAGCAAATCAACATTAGCCACAGACTAAGCATCAAAATCGGTAAGCAACATAAGTAAAACAACATCATATGCATACTAAGCTTGGGGTCTACCTGTTGTAGGTGGTCTACCATATCCTCCATGATGCCTTCCATGAAGGCAAACTTGTTCAATGTCTCTACCCATAGATTCATGTAGTAGGTAGATGCAGGTGGTGGATTACTAGTAGGCACATCTAAGGCTACAACCTAGCATTGTAATAAGCAACAACTAAACAGCTAGAGATGCAAGAGCAAAAGAGCAACAACAAATGGTAACTTAACAGCAATTACCTAGCAAGCCCTCAGGCATAATAATAAGGAGATCCCCCAATGACACACCATCAAAGAGGCTAGTAAAATCACCCTCATCAGGATGGAATAGCCCCTTCACCTTAAACTATTGGAGAGCATCTATAGCCTTGTGCAACTCATCCCTATGCACTTCATCCTCCCCAACTTGAGGAGAGGCCATCTCTACCACTATTGCCACTACTTCTTCAGCAACCCTCTCGCCTAATTTACAAACATAACATTTTAGCATTATCATAACATAGCAAAAAACACAAAAAAGTATAAACATAAAAAATATATAATGAATGCGTCTATACAAATATAAACTTGCAACATCGGTGTGCAAGCTTGGGATCTTAAGGTGGATCCTCTTGACATCTACCTATCTAACTATAGGAGTAGCCTCCTTTGTTGGGCATTATTTCTTGATTTTTGCCTTGGAGGATCCCACCACCTCTGCAATGTAGTAGTTATCCTTGTTCACATCCCTAATAACAATTAGGGGACACTCGCCTACACTGTCATTGGAATAATGTGATCATCCTAGATGGCCTTTAGTTGTCATTGAATACAACTCATCCCCTCTAGGGGGTCTTGCAAGTGAGTGGTTAAGAACATGTGCTTCACCCAAGGCTTAGACAACTGCTCACAATCTTGCACTACCCAACGTCAACTATCTTGGACCACCAAAAGCTCCACGAACCTTCATAGATATGCTACAAAGAATGTGAAGTGTATGTGAGACTTTGCTTGGAGGTTGTAGCGAAGCCTGGTGATCTTCACATGTAGTCCAGTGGGGATACATGAGGCCTAGTTAAACCTCATGCCCTCTTGTAGTACCTCCTTCATTACTTGCATTTGCTCCACCACAAGGACTTTTCCTTGAAAGAGAAACTTTAGAAATGTGTGAGCACAAAAGAGAGAATAGAGCTTCCAAACCTCACACACATGCATGTCTTTAACTGAGATGCCTTTGTGAGATCGGGTAGCTCACAACCACTTCTCTATCTCTCCTTTATGGTCCACCTATTTGTTGGCCTTGTCAACAAATAATAAGACATCAATGGAGAGGCCAAAGAGGTTAGCAAAGAGAGCCTCATTAAGGTCTAGGACTACCCTCACTCTGTACATGTGGGTGATGAAGTGATAGATGTCACTGCTAAAGGAGTCAATGATGGTAACCATTTCAACCATTGGAATGCTTGGGTTAAGGGCAAAGAATAGGTTCATTAGCCTAGCCCATGTGAGCCAATTGGTCAACACCTTTAAGGACTGGTGGCATAACCAATGCTGCACCCCCTCCACATCACCTTACTTCATGATGAGGATGGTCTCAGTATGACCCATGACAATCATCGTCACCTATCATGAAGCAATCACAGCTACAACATAAGCAACCACAATGTTAGCATTATGTAAGGGTAAGTTAATAAGTGCATGTGAGCAAGAATAAGAACAAAACAATAGATTCTTACATGAAACAAATGGTGTGCAGGATGGCAATGGTGGTGATGCAAGAATCTCCTCAAGGTTGATCTCACCACTAGCCCATCCCTCATCAAGCCAATTATAGGCCTTGCACTACTCAAAAGCCTTTGAGTACTACCTTGGGTAATCCTTTACATCATCTACTAGCCATTCAAGAATAGCCTTATAAATGTTTAGACTAGAGGAGAACATCTCTAGGGTAGTGTGAGTCAAGGAAAGAGCCTCTTCCTCATCGTGGAGACCCTCGTTATCAACTTTGAACTTGGCATTAAGCATAAGTATTTAGTGGTTAGCAAAATTGGCATAAGCCAGTAGCAAGAAACACAATGCAAAATCATAAGAGCACTTACCCTTCCCCATAGTATATGATTCCAAGTGGATTCTAGAACACTGTATGCATGCGAAGGACAACAAAGAGGATGTTGCTCTTGTTGTAGCAAGCAAATTCCGATATCCACCAAATCCTAGATAAGGAACAAGTGCCCCTGGGACCTTTCCTTGAACCACCTGCTCTATCATCACTGGTAGTGGGCTCATTAGACATAAATATCAATATGTCCTGGTTGGCCTTAGGTAGCAATGTCTCGGTGATGACACTTGCAACATCCATTGCTATGTGTGACCATATCATTACACTGAAGTGTTCTAGCAAGAATGCTAGGAACTTGGATTCCCCTAGCTGAAACTAGACTACCTAATAATCCACCTACATATTTGGTATAGGTTTGTTGGTCATAGGCTCACTCATGCAACAAAGAATGCCAACAATCTTCACGATGACTAAGACAGGTTTTAACAACACCTTGCAACTACAAAGGCAATCAACATGCCGTTACTATACACTAGATGAAAATTTTAACAAAGATACATTAAATTAAACTTAGAAAAACTTAACATGACATAGCATACGTTAGCAAAAATATCATAGGGTATAGGATGTTAACAAACACATTTGACATGCCTGGTACTCACTGGGATATAGCACATTTTGCATAGAATTAGCATTTCATTTCACATGTTTGCACATTTGACATTATAGGTTGTATGTTTTGGCAATTTTTCATCAACATTTTACATTTCATAAGTTAGCATTTTTTGCACAAAAATTTTCAAAAATTTTTATAACTCCAGGCAACGTAATCCAAAAAACTACAAAAACAAAATTCTAACTGTTGGCTACACTCCCCTCCTCCCCATTGCCCCACCCCCAAATTTCAAAAAAATTTCAAAAAAAAAACTAGCTATTTCTTGTAGTCCCACCCCTGTGCTGCAATAAAAATACTAATAACAAAACAAAACACAAAAAACACACCCTTAGCATTGCTCCTCCCATAGCCCCCACGACTATGCATCCTTACCACAAGGCACTGTTCCTCCTCTCAACTGCACGGTGGGCACCAAAAATGCATAGAAAAAGGCAATCTCTTGTTGCATCCTTGGCCCTGGGGTGGCCATCCACAATTACTACCAATGCTTACAATCCCCTACCCCACACCAAAAAATGTTAAAATAAATGCAAGTGGTAGAAACCCTCTACCGTGTCCCTATCCTATGGCATGCCATCTTGGCCACTACTAATGCCCTCATTCTTACCCCTATTACACTCTCAAAACTTCCAAAAATAAAAAAATAAAATTTTAGCAACTTACCACACCTTGACCCTATAGGTAGTAGTCCTAGGGCTATCACCAAAAGCCCAATCTCCCACCACATGCCATCAAAAATAAAAAAATGTGTGTTAGCAAACATTTCCCCTAACCCCACAGGTGGGCAGCAGCTCTTAGCAGCCACCGCCAAGGCCCAAACCCTTGCCCATGCAATTCCAAAGAATTTAAAATAGAAACTTTTATCTATAACAAACCTACCCAAGCCCATGACCTCCTCATCAATAGCCATGTAGGCAACCAAAATGGCTATGACTTCCATAAACCCTTGGCAATTAAAATCACAAATTACCCACATGCAACACTAAAAGCCCTTAGAAAACAAAGCTCTTTCAACATGCATGCACTCCATCCCTAGCCATGGTAGCCACAACGACCATAGTGGTGCCAGCCCTTACAATGACAAGGCATCGCCAAAACCAAACCCCAAATCCCAAAATGCCTAAGAGTGGAAAGTGAAAAAAGCAAAACAACAAAAAGAGTAGAGCGTAGTAGGGGTACCTAGCAAATGGTGGTTCCCTCCACTCCTCTAGGCATGTCCGTGGTAGGCATGCTAGTGCTTTCTCTTCCTCATCAACATTGGTCAATCTAGGATGTTGATGTCCACTTCAGCACAACATTCTAGCAACTATGCTCTTCCAATCATGCTACATTCTGGAAAGTTTTTGTTTTTAACTTTCACAATGATTAATTTACCCCAAGTTGAAAATGTTCTTTTATACCCAAGGACCACTTAATTTTTTACCTACCCCAAGACTATACTCTACAGTGCGAAGTGTAGTTGGGTGGAAACATATTTATCAAAGTTAGAAAAATTTTTGATTTTTCTAGCTATCCTTGGACTTTAAAAATTTTTGAATTTTTCTTATCATCCAATGAGCACCTTGGCCAATTTCACTTTTCTAGTGCATAATGCCTTGCACATCTAGTGCATGTCATGGTCCGCTAAGACCTTAAACCTTAAACTAGCACATCATGGTCTACTAAGACCTTAAACTAATACCTCATGATCTGCTAAGACCTTAAATTGGCACATCCTAGTCTACTAAGATATTAAACTAGCAACCCCATGGCATGTTGAAACCTAAAACTAGCCCATGCATCCCTTGCCTTTAAAATCACATTTACATACTTAGGAAAAACTTTTATTGCATTATTTTCTTTAACTATGCATATTGCTCTTGCTAAGACAAATGTCGCTTAACATTTTTCTGGTTGCTTTTGCAGGATTATTGTAGGATCTTTCAACATATCTATGTATGAGCATCTTCACTCACCTCTAGCCCTAACAAGCCCCATGGTGATCTCATGTGATGCATTGACCCTTAATGCCTAGACCTTGAACCCATAGTCTACGATGAATACATAACATCTATAGAGGCACCACTAGACTGGCTAAACCATCTAGTTAGGGTTCTAGATCTAGAGGTAGGTGATGTCACTAATGATCCCCTCATTGAAATCCATGTAATAATACCTAATGGCAAGGTGAAAACATTGAAACGTAATTCTTTACTAGAGACTCAACATGCCCAAAACATCATAAAAGTAATCAACAATAACATCAAGGCATTTGCATGGTCTTATGAAAACATGCCAGGCTTAGATCCTCACATAGTGCAACACAACATAATCCTTGATCCTAGCATAAAACTAGTCAAGTAGAAAGCTCACAAGGTTAGGCTTGAGGTGGTGTTGGTAGTCCACAATGATAGCACTAAGCTCTACAAAGTTGGTTTCATCTAAGTCATTCACTACATAGACTAGGTCTCCAACATCATGTTTGTACCCAAGAAAAATGAAAGTATACACATCTGCATAGACTTCCAGCACTTTAACAAGACAACCATTAAAGAAAATTTCTTGTTGCCTAGTATTGGTCAGTTGGTTGATACTACAATTGGTTATGCCTTGTTGTCCTTCATGAACAAATTCTTGAGGCACAACCAGATTTGGATCAACCTAGAGCACCAACTCAATACTACCTTTATAATCCCTTGGGGTACATTCTATACCATGATGGCCTTTGGGCTCAAGAATGTAAGAGCAACCTATCAATGATCCAAGATGTACATCTTTAGCAATTACCTATCAAGTTTTTTCAATGATTACATTGATGATATAGTAGTTAAGTCTAAGGCATCACACAACCACGTAGATGACTTAGACCTTGTGCTCAAATGTTGCTTGAAGCATGAACTTAGGT
>MNCI01006577.1:136459-165711 GCA_015680685.1 Gnetum montanum | reverse complement strand
GTTGCCTATGAAGCAAAGTATAATGATGTGGAAAAGAATTGCCTCACCTTAGTCTTTGCACTTAAGAAGTGGAGGCATTATCTTTTTTGTAGCCAAGTCAACATCATCTACAAGAGCACTGTACTCCAAGAAATTACAATGAATATATATGAGAGTAGTTACATTACATGTTGGAAAGCAATAACTATGGAGTTTTACCTACATTACATTGCAAAAGCATCAACCAAAGGTTAATTAATAGTCACACAACATACGGATTCCCCAATCAACAATCAAGCAATGATAGATCTAGAATTTCTAGGTGAGCATGTCACTAGCATAAGCCAAGTGCCTGATAACTTTGAGGTACACTTACACTTTGATGGTGCTTCAACCTCTCAAGGGGGTAGTGCCACTACTGTAATCACATTCCCCTCTAGGGAGATCCAACCCTTCATGTATTACTTTGCATTTCCATGCATCAACAATGTGGTAGAATATGAGGGTCTCCTCTAGGGTATCTTGGTAGCTCTCGACCTGAAAATACAAAACCAAGAAATTTGAGGTGACTCGCAACTGGTTGTCAACCAGGTGATAGAGATTTACTCTTGTAGAGCTCAACACTTGTAATCTTATTGTGACTTGGTGAAGCACATGCTCAAGAAATTTGCAACTACTAATGTCCAGCATATCCCCTACAACAAGAATACCATTGCTAATGCATTAGTGACATTAGCCTTAAGCATTGCACCTCAAATTTTTCACACCTTGCCCACCTCAATGGAAAATTACATCGTGCCTATTATGCAAACACCAAACATTGCATCCATAGCCATGATAAGCACAACCCACGCAATAAATTGGTACAATGACATTAAAGTGTACCTTATATTGGGTGAACATATACGACATCTAACCACTACCCAAAAGGATGCAGTGCAGAAATGACCATGGTAGTACGTCATCATGGGTGATAGCACATTATGCCGCCTATCCTACGATGGCATATTGTTGACCTAGATTAGTAATAGTGAAGTGCAAACAAGGGACTCTATAGATGCCACATAGCACTCAGGGAAATAGCAATGAAGGTCATATGCTTAGGCTACTATTGGCCTTACATGGAGCATGATTGTATTTCCAAGGATAAGACATGTAACACATGTCAACGTTATGGCAACCTAATGCATGTGCCACTTATTGAACTACATACAAGGTAGATCACTTGGTCATTCCAACATTGGGGGTTTGACATCATAGGGCCTATAACACCTATGTCCTTCATAGGGAATAGCTTCATTATAACCACAACTAAGTATTTCACAAAGTGGGTTGAGGCTATTCCCCTTACGAGGACTACATCATAGTAGGTTTGTAAATTCATAGTTAACAGCATAGTGACCTATTTTGGTTTACCCATGACTAGTGTCACCGACAATAAGCCATGGTTTAGTAGTGTTGAGAACAAAGCCTTTTAAGAGTGCTTCAGGATCAAACATTCCTTTTTTTCATCCTACTATCTATAGGTGAATGGCCAAGTAGAGGCCACAAACAAGGTCATCATCAATCTTTTGAAGAAGATGCTTAGTAATAGCAAGCAATGATGGCATGAGCAACTAATCTATGCACTTTGGGCCTACCACATAACATGAAGAACTACAACAAGTAACATGTCATACAATTTGGTTTATGGGTCTAAAGCCATATAGCCTCTTGAATTGCAGGTTTCATGACTCTGTGTCATTCTCTCAAGCTTCATCAACAAGGCTCAAAACTATGAGTTGAGGACCATGGACCTTGACTCAATAGAGGAGGAGCTCATGCACACACTTGATCATATCAAGTGATACCAGAAAACACAATGGTAGAAAAACCATCACAATTAGTATCAATTCCCAATCAAGAAAGGGGACTCAGTCCTCAAGGCCATTCGCAAACCCATGGATAAATTCTTAGCCAACTGGGAAGGCCCTTTCTTAGTTGTCAAGGCATGATAATGGGGTATTCAAGCTTACTGACCATGACAACAATGAATTTGCCAATACGGTGAAAAACTCGTACATAAATCCTTACTACACCTAATACATAGCACTACATCTTTATGAAGCAAGGTAAGCAAAAGTCTCTTATAACTATAAACTAGCACAGATAGTTTGCTATGACTATAAACTAGCATAGACTATTTGCTATGATGTTAAACTAGCATAGATAGTCTACTATGACTATAAACTAGCAAGGACATGTCTACTACGACATTAAACTAGCATCCACATCTAAAGTCTACTATGACTATAAACTAGCACAACATAGTTTGCTATAACTATAAACTAGCATAGATCATCTGCCATGATGCTAAACTGGCACAACATCCACCGTTGGCTATGATGTTAAATTGGAACACAATAGTCTACTAGGACTATACACTAGCACATCACAATTTTCCAAGACCTTAAACTGGGTTCACAATCTGGTAGGACCCTAAACTAGCAAAGCATATGATCTACTAGGACCTTAAACTAGGTTCATGGTTTACTAGAACCCTAAACTAGCAAAGTGTATAGTCTACCAGGACCTTAAACTGGGTTCACAATTTAACAAACATAGTTCTACAAACAAGTGAGAGACAATACTTCCAACTCTATGGCATCTACCCACATCTTATGGGCAGAGACATGACTATACAATTCTAGAATGAATTTTCTATCATCAGAAGAGACCTTTGGAACATTTGCAACGTTACTACCTATGACATTTTGTTGATCTTATAAAAATGCCCTTGATGTTTTGCTAACCTTCCAAAACTCTTTCCATAATCACCAATGCTACCAGCCCTAGGCCACACCTACAGCATTATCAACCTTGGGCATTTCATTATTGCATAGAGCTCTCATCATCAGCACAACCCTTTGAAGCAATGACAACATTACAACCCCCATCTCCTTATTAACTCTTTTGGGCTCTTATCATTACTTATGCACTCATCACCAGTGTTGTTGCTAAAGCTTTTACAGCCTTCTCACTCTAACACCTACACTAGTTTTCTTCCACTAACTCTTCAAGCTCTTAGAACTAGCCCAGCTATTACAACATTTACTGCACACTCACATCCAGCAGTTTACTCACATCTCATGTTGTGTGGTTGTTTCTTGTTTTCTCTATGTTTTGTTTGTAGGGCGAAGCCTAGGTAGTCATGCAAAGATGCATCTCATCATAGTGGCAAGTTACCACATTGCTTTGATGTGCATGATCAAACTATCTAAGCTACTCAAGAGTGCATATTCTTATTATCTCACTATAGTCTGCTTGCATTCACCACTTTTACCTTGAATTTTCTTACTTTCCCCAGAATCATTGGGCTTACAACCCCTTTGATGCACATGACACCCTCTTTATAAACCCATAGCTAACGTAAAACAACTCATCCTATGAGGAGCCTCTATGGGCTAGTCAAAGCCCAAGCGGATGTAACGCAACTCATCTTGGAGAGGAAATACCTATCCTATAGATGTGACACAGTTGTACTAAAGAAAAGCTTGTTAGGCGGCACGTAGCCCACCTGACGAAAAGCATCCTACAACTAGCATATCGCAATCTGCATAACCTAAAGTAGGTTCATCATGTAATCAAAAAGCAAAAAAATGGAATAAAAAGAGTAGGAAAAAATTAGTAAAGCTCCAATTTCACAACAAGTCCAACCCTAAATCTACATTAACCTTTTCATAAGAACTCTGATGAGAGGTCATAATTTTTGGGGCAAATCATTTTGGTCTCATGTATGTTGACTCTCTCACAAGCATTCTGATGAGGGATCACTATTTTAGCGACAAGCCATTGTGGTGCCATGATCATCGTCAATTGTTCTGACCTTGCATCTTACAGTATTAAACTATTTACATCTCATTTCCTTGTTATCCCCTGCATTTCCTATGCCTTTTATCTCTAGCATACCATTACCCTTAGCACTCTTAAGCTGGCGAAGTGACCTCCAGTCAAGTATGGACAAGTGATGTTGGTTCCAGGCTTGCTGTGGTATTTTGCATTCTTTATCAACATCTCTGAAGCCACTCCTCCAGATGTCAACAAAGAGGGGACAATGAAACACCACCAAATTTGGTCTCCTAGGTCTCAAATCCATATTTGTCTAAGTGTCAAAACTTGGCAACTTTTTTGTAAGTGTTGAGACTACTCTTCACACTACTAGGACTACACTTCAAAGCATAGTCAGCATAGTTGACATAGAAAACCCAAAATTGCAAGATTTTCCTAAGTGTTGATAGCAACTTCAAAATTTTCTAAGTGTCCTAACTACACTCTTCCTACCGGGACTATGCTATAGAGCATAGTCAGCATAGTTGACATAGAAATGAACAATTTTGTAAATTTGCCTTAGTGTCAAGCCAAAGGCTATCAAGCTGGCTTGGGATGGAAGAAATAATGCAATAGATTTTCTAGCTTCTAAGGTTATGCTCCTACTACACTCCAAAGCATAGTTAGCATAGGTTGCAAAAAGACATCAGTTTTTGCCAAATTTTTCTAAGTTTCAAGGCTACTCTTTCCCTACTGAGACTATGCTCTAGAGTGTAGTCACCGTAATTTGCACTAGACCTCATATTTTGCCAAAATTTGTCTAACCGTTGGACTATGCTCTAGAGCGTAGTCAACATAGTCATCCAGAATTGTTGCCAAAGCCTCTAGAGCTCAACACCGATCTCCATCTTAGCGCCAACATTGCTTCAGTAAGAACGATTAGCAATTTTCACTTCTTTTGCATCCCCCATTTGTCCCCAAATTTTACCTATGCTTGACATCACTCAAGAGAGTGGACAACATAGTCCCAAAGCATAGTCTCCAAAACTACACTTTTGCATTGTTTTTAGGTACCTAATGGTTTGTTTCACTTGCACATGTAGTCTTAGTAGTGTAGTCATAGTTTGGTATTCTCACAGGGTCCATTGAAGCACACCAATAGAACACCATTTTCTTTAATGGGAGTGTAGTTGGGGTTCGCATAATCCTAGCTACCCCTCTACCACATGGCACCTGATCCACAATTTGGGCTAACCCTAACCCTATAAATACCTCCAATGTTCCACATTCTAGGGGTTGGCATTTGAATAATTTTATTAGCATTTGAAGCATTCAGTTGGAAAATCTTGCATTCGATTGGCAAATTTGGGCATTGGCATTCTTGGCATTTTCCATCTAAGCGCACTTAGCATTTTGGCAAACTTTGGGATACCACTTAGCATCATTGCACATCACCATGGCAGTGTTGTACATCACAACTTACCATAGCTCGTAGATCACTACTGTAGCCAACCCAACAGGCTTAGACTTCACGATGGATGTTAGTTTTCACAGCCCAAACACCTTGAGACTATGATTACATTGCCTACTATGCTTGTTTGTACACCACGTACCTCATCACCTTTTCTTTGTAGTTAATAATGCTGCCCCCACCACCCCCCACCCTAATTTGAGGTGGTGCCACTTTCTCTCTTGCTCACATCTTGCATATTTTTAGCATTTTTTCCTATATTTTAGAATCCTACTCATATTTTTCACCATTTTAAAACATATATGCACATTCGCATCCCCGTTTTGCACTAAAAACCTTGACTATGCTCACCCTCATAGACACCATGGACGTTGTAAACATTATGCAAACCCCTCACATTCATTTGTCATAACATTCCATAAGTCCCAGTTCAATTGACAAGATTGTTTTGGGCACCCTGCCTCCATTTTCCAGCAGGCCCTCACATAGATACAAGGTCAAGGTTGTACAACCGTGGACCTCTCGGTGTACTATTCTAGCCTCCAACTTTTTTGGTTGCTATAGGGACCTCAAACTCCCAAAACAAGGAAAACCATATAGTTTTTGAATGGGTGGATGATGTGAACTCACTACCTATTCTATGAAAAATAAACCATGTCATAGTAATCAAATATCATAATTCAAAAATAGAGACTAGACATTAACAATCACAACATTAAGCACAAACCATCATTAGTAAATAGCAATAGTGGCACTATGTCCTACAATAATAAAGTACTTTGATTAGCAAAAATAATGAAAAGAAACACACAAAAATACAATAAAGTAAAATATATAAAAAAAGTATAAAATATTCAAGAAAGATAAAACATACTAATGATGTTGTAAAACAAAAATTGAGAAAATAGGTAAAAATCAACAAAGTGTAAAAAAAAATGTATAAAACAAAACAAGGTGAAAAACTAAGGATCCTTATGGATGGTTAGCATGGATGGCCATCTCCCCATGACTAATTTGGAAGGAGGAGATTCAAAAAATTGAACATGGTTGTTCATCCATTAAGATAGTTGTTGCACTAGCTTATCTTGGTTCTAGGAAAGGTTTTACTTGTTGAAAGTTGACCAACTACTTTTTTCTTGGGCTTACAGATTTGTAAATTAACATGGCCCTAGATGGAAAAGTTTTATCAATTATATAAGGTTCTTTCCACAATGTTTGAAACTTTTTCTTCCAGGGTACATGTGTGGGGTTCTAGTAGAGGACCTTATCATGAGGTTGGAATTTTACTTTTCTTATTCTAAGGTCATGACATTGCTTATTGAAATACTTGCACACTTCATTCAAAGATAGGCCCACTAGTCGATTTGTGTCGAGCACATTGAGGTTGATCGGTCTTTCTTTTTATGCTAGACTTAGGTCAAGATCAGATTCACAAGCCATTGAGAATGTATGAAGCTCAAATTGAATTGGGAGCATTGGAAGTTTTTCGTACATTAGCTCATAGGGAGAGTAGTCAATCAGGAGTTTCTATGTTGAGCGGTAGGCCCAAAGGGCATTGTTGAGTTTTTTGCTCCAATCTCTCCTATATTTTCTTATTGTTCTTATTAAGATCTTTATGATCCCCCTATTAGTTACTTTTGCTTGACCGTTGGCTTATGGGTGATAAGGTGTTATTAATTTATGTTTGACCCATAAGCATTGCATAAGTTTTCAAAAGGTGACACCTATAAAGTAGGTTCCATTGTTAGAAATTAGTGCACGTGGCATCCCAAGCCTATTTACAATATTTTGTTGTGCAAATCTAGTAGTAATGGATGATGTACAATCAGTGAAAGTTGTTGCTTCTATCCATTTGATATAGTAGTTGACTGCTACAATGATATATGCCTTTTCATTAGACATTGATGTGATGGGATCCATGAAGTCTATGCACCACATGTCAACGGGCTTCAGTGGTTGAATCCACTATTGATGATCCTCCATTCTTATGGTCATCCCAACATCTCTTTAACAACATTCACAAGATTGGATGAACTGGTGGGCATCCCTAATGATTGTAGGCTAATAGTATCCTACCATCAGCATTTTTATAGCCATGCATCTTCCTACATAGTGGCCTCCTCAAGGGCCTTCATGAGCATCCTGGAGAACATGTAGTTGATCTAAATTAGGGACATACCAACAAACTAGGCCATCAATGCACACCTTGTAAAGGTGTCCATTGATTTCCATGAAGTACTATGCCCAATGAAGAAACTATTATTACTTCCTAAATTCCAGATCTTGTGGCATCTCCTAAGCGAGAAGGTAAGTGAGGATTGCATTGTAACATGTTGTTTTGATAAACATTTGTTCATTTACTGCTTCTATAAGAGAAGTTCATCTAGAAATTGATCAAAGAGTGGGCTCTCCTTCTCTTTATTATCTCATCTTAACTGAGAGAGGTGGTCAGAAACCACATTCTTAGTTCCTTTTCGATCTACCATTGTGAGATCAAATTCCTGCAAGATCATGAGCCACCATATGATATGAGGGCTCACCATTGGCTTATTGATTAGGAAGCAGATGGGACTGTGGTCTATGTGCACAAACACTTTGTAGCTAAGTACATATTATCTAAGATTTTTGAGAGCATACACCACTGCCATCAGTTCTTTCTTAGTTTTGGGATAATCAATTGTGCACTCACAATGCTTCATCTAGTGTAGTGGATTTAATATAGAGATTTCTTATCATCCAACTATCTAAGTATGGCTCCCAATGCATAATTAGATACATCTATCATTATGTGGAATGGTCTAGACTAGTCTAGTGCCCATAGAATTAGCGTTTTTATAAGTTTTTCCTTCAACTATTGGAATGCATGTTCACACTCCTTGGTCTAGATGAAAGGAGCATCTTTCTTCATAAGCTTAACCAATGACTTTGTGATCTTAGAAAAATTCTCTATGAATCACTGGTAGTAGACAGTGTGTCCAAGGAATGATCAAACATATTTAACTATCTTTAGTTGACATGTCATTCTTTGGATGACCATTATCTTTTCTATGTCTACCTCAATTTCTTCTTGTGAAATTTGGTGCCCTGGTACTATGTCTTTCTGCACCATTAGATGGCATTTTTTCCAATTAAGCCTAAGGTTTATTTGAACACATCATTTTAGTACCTACTCAATGTGATCAAGGGCTTACTCAAATGTAGCTCCATAGGTAGAGAATTCATCCATCAAGACTTCTAGCTTGCTACCAATTTGTTGTTAAAAAATACTAAGAACCAAGCATTGAAATGTTGCAAGGGCATTGCACAAACCAAATGGCATCTTACAATATACAAAGTTCCCTTATGAAATTTTAATGTAGTCATGGCCTAATCTTCTAGAGCAATTTGCATTTGGTTATAGCCATTATAACCATCCAAGCAGCTATAATAGCAATGCCCAAAAATTGTGTCTAACACTTGGTCCAAAAATGGCAATGGAAAATGGTCTTTAAATATTGCCATGTTCAATAGCCTAAGTCAATGTAGATCCATCACTTACCATCTTTCTTTGGCACAATTATGAGTGGACTAACCCACTCACTATCCACAATGAGATAAATGAACCCCACCTTGAAGAGTTATTCTATTTCCTTCTTAATGATTAGTTTCAACTTAGGATTCAATCACCTTTGTGGCTACCTTCTTAGCTTCATGGACAAGTTAGTGTAAGTGTGATGCTAGCATATCCATGAATCAATTCTAGTCATCTCAAGATATGACTAAGCAAATGTTGTTGGCCATTTGTTAATCACCTTTAAAAACTTTTCTTTTTATTCAAGATCAAGTTTGGCATTGATTATGATCGACTTTTCATTATTTAAAAATGCATATTCCAGGTTGGTTGGTAGAGTTTTTAACTCAAGGGGCTCTTTCTTGAAATTATCAAGGATTTCCAACTCTTCTCAACAAGTATGATCATCTTCATCATCAAAGAGTTGGTGATGAGCTTGCTCAAGTTCATCCATACCTTTGACATAAGCACATGTCAGGCTCTCAATTGGTTCCATGCATAATGTGCTACAATCAAAGTCAACTGTCAACCACTGGGTTCCCTCCTACTTTGTGGTTGTTTCATACAAGCATTTTTGGATATTTACATCTTTTGCACATTGATTCCATGCTTTTAGGCATGTACTTTTAATGGACTAGATTTTATACAAGCAATTTCACTTGTTATTGTTGTACAAAATGCATAGAACATGCTTCTTCTCTAAGCATCCAAATCTATTTTCCTTGGATATATCTAAGAAGAGGTCCCTTATACCCATTCACACACCAACTATGCTTAACCAAGACCTTTCCATAATTATGGAGAAGTCTCTTTTGCAATTCTTGACCTTGATCACCATGAAGTTGACAAGATAGGATCACCCACTAACTATGGTCACAATGTCCTTCATTAACCCCAAATGAATAGTGATTGACTAGTCTACCAATTCCAAATAGATGTTTCTCTTCTTAAGAGTTGGTAGGTTCTAGTTTTTGTGCATGCCATGGAAGATGAGATTGACACTGGGACTAGAATCAAGAAGATCCTTGCATGGCTCATGTTTGGTGATCTACAAGTAAATAAGAGGACTTCCAAGGTTAGATCCTTTTGTGGAAAGATTACCAGCCTTGATTTAATCAAAAACAACATGAGTTAACATCATAGTGTAGATCCAAGGTGGCATTTGGTTTGAAGAATTCTCGAATGTATTTGATGTAGAGGATGAGGATGTTAGAGATGTAGGGCAACCAACCACATTAGGTTGTGAAGGTTTGGGAGGACTATCAGTTCAAAAAAGGGTCATTTCCTAAATTAATTATCCAAACCACTTGACGACAAGGTTGGTTGTGAATGTACAACCCTCATAGCATTTTGTTGCTGATGATTGGCAAGGTACCCCTACACTCAACAATATGAATATGAACATTACACGTGCGATCCAGTCAAACTCCATAGACTAAGTGCCTACACGCCTCATGGAACACTTAAGGTTAATCATTCATTGTGTTCCCAGACTTACTTGTATTTTTCATAGTTGTATGGTTAAGTAAGTATGAGGTATATGATTTTTATATCTTTTCTATTTTATCTCCTATGCTAAGGAGGTGAAGGGTGAAGAGACTAATTGACTAACTTTAACTAACTAACTAAGCCTTAATTAACCTAGCATCAATATCCGTTCCCACTTACCGTTCACACCCTGAACCAATGCAACTTTTGGGCTTACCAAATGCTATTCATTGCTAGGATTACCAAGCATAATGCACGTGCTCGAAGTGGTCGTACTAAATGCACTTAACTAGGAGAGAAGGGTTGAGAGAGATTTAATGAATTAATAAAGCATTTAAACATGAACAATAAATAAAAATAATTAAAATCCTATTTAGCCTAGTCCATGCACTGCAAGGTTTATCCAAGAAGTTCGTCTTTATTTCCGTACACAAACTTGTGTTCAGGTACAATATTTGCTCGAATAAAGATTCGTTCACTTTGGAGCTCCTACTACAGGAACATGGAAATTATTCTTTCTCTGGATAGGAAAAACTACCAGAGTTTCACTACGGTTTAGGCATAAACTTAGAAACAATGGAGAGCTACCTCTTATTTATAGATTCGGTGGCTCACTGCGATATCATGTACGCAATATCACAGGGGATGCGATATCGCATACACAATATTGTGGCCCATGCGATATCGCATCCCATTAGTTGTTATGGCTATGGGGAATAGAGTAGGAGGTAACTAGGTAGAGGGTGGAGAAATGTGTGCAAATAACTGTGGAGGGTGGTATGGATATCATTGCTCCCCTAAAGTAGATGGTGAATAAATTTGATGGTACTCTAGAGGGTAATAGTGATGCTGGAGAAACAGATTGTTGAACATAGTACCCATATGGATCTAATTTCCATTAAGGGTACTATTGTCTTGGTGGTGGTATCCCCCATAATTATGGTTGGTGCCATTGTTGATATTGCTCATATGATTTTGGTGGAGCTCCATTTGGATAGTAAGTTTATGTTGCTAGTGGAACTACCTTGGATTGTCTTGAGGATAAGGTAATCATCTAGGTGCTTGCCTACGTGCTAGTAGAGGATTCAGCATGTACATCCTAGACTCTTATAAGTGTGACATCATAGGGAAACAACTTTTTAGATGTTCATATTAATAGATTTCATAACCAACATCATCATCAAAGTCTATCTCCAAAGCTTCTTTCATTGCAGCAGCTTTACCCTTACCTCTCTAGTAGGCATTATCAACTTCTTTCCACCTCCTACAGTCACAATCACTATTCTACTCTTTAGATGCTTCAACAATCTTCATATTAGTTTGGAATTTTTCATCCAAAGAGTCCCATAGTTTGTCAACCTTAGCTAAAATATTAGAAATAGATTTTTGGATAGGCAAGGTTTTCCTGTTTACTACTTCATCAAGTGGTGACTCCTCATCACAAAATCAAACCTCTCTTTTTATGATGGAAGGTTCTCTATTATATTCTTCTACACTTTCCTTCTTTCACAAATCACCTTCTTGTTTTGCAACCTACTCTATCAACCTTTGTATCTGATGAGCTCTTAATTTGAATAGTCTCCCTTGGGCATAAACCCCAAGAGTTCTTCTGGCTTCTACTCTAAGCCCATCTATGATGTGGCAAAGTTGCTCTCTTTTAGAGTAACCATGGCCAAGGCATCGATGCAAGAGAGAATAACATATTCCAATGGTAGCATCTAAGGGTTCATTTATTCCCTATTTCTAGCCTTGGATATTCCTTATCAGATTAGAATCTCTAGAGTACATTTAGTATTTGTCATTAAATAGCTTAAGCATTGTATTTTATCGACAAATAAATTCAAGCTCCAAGGACTAGTACCAGCTTTTAGCTTTCTTGATGAGTGTCCTAGGGAAGATATTGAGTTTTTTCCAATCATTTTCAATGTTCTGTAAGGCACAGGAATCATAGAAAGCTTTTAGATGTGTCTACGAATCATAATTATATCCCCCTAAAATCTTGGAATATAGTTCATATCTAAGCACTTAATCTGACTATCTTTCTCATGCCTAGTTGGGATCTTAACTACCTTTACAATGTTAAGCATGATTTGAGTCACCAAAAAAGGTTCATCATTATCATTGTGTTGATGGTGCCAATGATGATTCCTGCCACCCTTGTGTTCTTAGCGGGCTCTATGACCATTATTGTCTCATTGATCACGTTCATCACAACTATTTCTACAATAGCTTCCATTAGAACTAGCAGATGAAAAGGAATGTTTAAAATCAAATGAAGAGGATGAAGAGGAAGATGGAACACCACCACCACCATAGTGTTCGTCATTACCTCTTCGCTCATTACGACCACCATCCTTAGATTCCTTACCATCATGCTGTTTGCCCAAGTCCCTACCTTGACTCTCACTTTTTTTTCTAAACCTAGTTTCTCAATAGTGGATCATAGGTTCAGGGCCACACCCTCATCATCAATAACAAGGGGTGAAGAATCTTCATGTTGAGAACCCCTAAAGAGAGTATGCTCATTGTCAATTTGGTTTAATAGGAACAAGGGATTAGTGAAGTGTTTTTCCTTTACAAACCCATGGTTCTTTTCTTCATGTTGATCTCTCCTGCGTTGTGTGTCAGTGAGACCATAGTCTTGGAAGTCATAATCTTGCATAACATACTCCTCTTGAAGATCATGGATGCCTAACTTCTTAAGTGTCTGAAGTAGCATCATGAGCATGAATCAATCGAGGGGCATTACAAAGTTGCCCTCCATATCCTACCATCATAGTTGCTCATCCTGGTCTAGGATGAAGGTGAAGTTAGGTACATACTCATCTAGATGCATATACACCACTTTGCACTATCGTGGGATCAATGGATTAACATCTTCATGCCTATAAGAAGAATAAATCATTTTGCAACAAACAAATAATCAATGTACTTTTGTAATTATATGTCATGTGAGAGTAATGTTGACATTGATTTTTTTCAATGATATTAATAATGTTCACTAATCCTAGATATTGCATGCTTCGACAAATAGGGTCCCCAACAATGACACCAATGATAAGTGGCGAGGTGCCCCTAGACCCAGCCATATGAATCACAAAGTGTTCATGCACAATTTAATCGAATTTCATGGACTCTATAGTTTCTAGTACACTACTCTTCTAGGAAGTGAACCTTGCCCTAAGGTCATTCATTGTCTTCCCAATTACACTTGTGAAGTACAAAGGTATGGTTAAGTGTAATCAAGTCATATGATTTTTATCATTTTATGTTCTATGTTCTTTGGTGCTTGAAGAGAGATATGAAGTAATTTAATGACTAATTTAATTTAACTAACCGATTGGTCTCTAACTAGTCCTAATATAAACATTTTGTCCCACTTTCCGTACATTTCCTAAACCCACATATCCATTGTTGGGTTACCAAGCACTATGCTACTAGGAGCACAAAGCAATAATGCTGTTGGGATTACCATGCGAATACATGTTATGCTTAAAGCATTTGTACTTATGTATTTAATTTATCTAGGCTATCTCGCTTAATTACTTCATTATCTTAATAACTTGAAATCATTGAATCAATAACTAAAAGCATTAAATGCATGAATGAAACATCTAAACTATCCAAAATAATGCAAGGTTTATCAAGAAGCATATCTTTATTTTCACACATACTATCATGCTCAGGCATAATAGTGCTCAAATAATGATTTGTACACTCAGTGACTCCTGCTGCAAACACTCAAGAAAATATTCTATCTTTCAAATGGAAAAATTGTAAGAGCTTTGCTACACTATGACTGACTAATGTCGTAAATGCAACTAGTGAGCATGTATTTATAAACAAGGACAAACCCAGCATCGACAAGGCCATGTAGATGCATGAAACGATGCATCAAAAAGGTTGCATCAATGGGGACCAATTGATGGGGCCTAATCAACAAGGGCTTGTTGACATGGCCAACTATGACTCATCAAGTTATATTGGATGGAATTCAGAAAATGATTTTCCAAAACCCACAAACTTGGAATGAACAATTAAAATGAGAAATTTTGGCAAATAGGATTCATTATAAAGAATCAATCAAAGCTATACCATATGATTTAGTATATGGACAACAACTAATACTCCAAATGAATTTGCAAATCCCTACATATCAGTTTTTCTTGGATTATTTACCAACTAATGAACATTTAATCTCATGTACATATGATATTTGGAATTTAGAACTTAAAACGATCAAAGCAATTAAAAATTTATTTAGTCATCAACAAGCTGTTAAAATATGGTTTGATAAGAAATATGCATCCAAAGTGTTTCAAGTAGGTGATTTGGTCCTTAAGAAAGATAGAGCATCTAGTCAAACTAGCCTCAAACTAAGTTTTCTCCTATGTGGTTGAGTCCATACCAAGTTGCAAATATCATTAGTCCCAATGTTTACAAAATTGCTAATTTGTAAGGATACAAATTAAATAGAAATTTTAATGCATTTCATTTAAAACATTTCTACTTAGGTGCCCCACGTGGACCCCTAGTAGATCCCTAGTTTCATGCTTTCTTCCCTTTTTCCATGCATTTCATTTGTATATAGTTGCATTTGCATATTTTATTTGCATATCTTTCTTAACTTATTAGATTTGATTTTATCTATTTGTGTTTTTCAATGTGATTCTAATAATCATTATGATCATTTGAGTTATTGGGCATTGGATCATCATAACACCATTTGAAAATAATACAAGTATATTGTTTTATATATCACATTACTATTCTCTAATATCTCCTTATATGAAATATTTTAATATCACATTATTTTTCCCAATCTATTTCAAGGTTTTAATTTTATTAGTTATGTTGGATTATATAGGATGGAGTTTATGCTAACTTATCATGTTATTATCATGGTCATGTAAATGTAGGACACGTGAGGTTGAAGAATGGTTAGCCACAATCACTAGTTGACCTTAGAAATTTCCATTTTATCTCTTATAAACCCTAGCCTTCAAGTGTGATGATCCATGACTATACTATGAGTAACATGGTGAAGTGTGTTCCTCTCCACTTGAGAATTCTTAGCCACCTAGGAGACCTACTATGATGTCATCTAGATTATAATTAAAAGTCACATACATGAGGATTGAACTGCACCATGGGAAAAGTTTCCAAAAGAACCATGTTCTTTGGTAGTATAGCTAATTAGCCAAACTCATGTTGGAACTCTTACCTTAAGAATGAAGTGCGCCATAAGCAAAGTTTCCTAAAAAATAGAATGATAAAAATAAGGTTTGTGTTCATTGGTAGTGTAATAAGTTCTTGAGTATGATGGAAACCAACAGCAATCCTCACCTTAGCCTCTAATCCCTTTTAAACCTATTCCCCCAAAATCCAAAAAAAAACTAAAAAGAAAAATCCAAAAGTTGTGGCTAGCTATAATCTAGAAGAAGCATGTCCTCTTCATTAACTTGGGCATAAATCTTGTGCTTAAAATAGTCCTTATTCTAAGTTCTTTTATTTATGAAATGATTGAGAATGAAATCCTAATTATAAATAGCCAATATATATATAAAAACTTTATATCTTGATTAAAGAAGGTGGTGTGAGCAAGGGTGGCCAATGTTTAGTGCTCTTTTGGTTGTGTGATTGTTTTATTCTTATTTAAAATAGTATAGGTTACTTAAATATTCTATGTCCTTATTTTATAATACTTTTTATTTTTTATATTTTCGTACATCCTTTTAAAAGTTTTGTTGTTTTTGCTATCCTTGCACTTGCATGCAATTTAAAAGTTTGGGGGCTAAGTGTTGATGACAACCCACCCATGCCAACATGGGGCCATGACCAAAGTTTTAATCCCATAAAAAAATCCTAATGGCCTTAACCTCATGACATTTATTTACATAGTACTCAACATTATATCAAAGTTGTCTAGATTCCACTCACAATGGGAAGCAACAAGCGCTTTTGTTTTGGGAGTCATGATTATACTATTGAACATTACTATTATTGAATGTTTTTGAACTTTGGTCTCTATTGTGTGGTTTAAACATAGAGCTTGTGTTTCTTTAAAACTCTAGTTAATCTTCATTCAAGTTATCAGTTATTTCATGCTTTGCATTTTACACTTCATTAATGCACAAATCTCCTTCTTGAAATTTTAAATCCAATAGTTGTTTCTCTACCAAAGTTATTTTATAATGTTATTTACCTATTAAAGTTATTTAGTTTACCTACATTATTAAACATCCATTTTACGAAACACCACACTACCCCTTGAGCTGAGACTATTTGTAGGTTTCCATACCCATATGAGAGGTACCCTAAGCAATAATCTCTTTAAATAAGTTTTGTGGGTATTGTTTGTCAAAAATTTATGCATCAACAAGGTATAGACAATTACTAGATTCATTGTCTATTTGATATTGAACTGAAAAAAAAAACCATTGTATATTATCTATTTTTATTATTGGACTAAAATAACATTTTGCTTCAATTTTGTCTCTCTATAACATTTTCCCAAATTTAATTTAATGCTAATACTACATCACTACTGCTTTTGCTTACAAATGTATAGTCACACATAGTAAATAAATTAAGGGAAAAATTTTCAATAGGACCTCCTCTATTTTGTATTATGTAACCAAAGAAATTTCAGAGTGTTTCAATATGATGCCTAAAGATTGCAGAATGTAGAGTGCTTCATTATAGCATGTGTACACTTGAACTTTTAATTCTTGTAGAAATTAAGCAAAGGTTGCATGTTACCTAACAACCATTTGAATCCTCAATTTAATTTAACAACTATAAGCATAAAACGAGAACATGGCAAAAAATTAGATTGTAAAAGGAAACAAGCTTTAAATATAAACCAACTAATAATTGTAGCATATTTTATACTTTAAAAAAATTATGGGTACATTCCTTTGTTCATAGAACAAGAATTTAAAATGCAATACATTACAATGATTTCTATATATAAAAATTTACAATATTTTACATAAAATTAAAATTTTAAATACTTTTAATTATTAGTGTCTAAGAACGATTAACAATCGATAAAGTTAGATAGAAGTTGTAAAATNGGTACATAACTCTTGTTCTTCGTCTAGAAGGCATGAAAATTTGGGTCTTTAAATCTTGTTCTTCGTCCAGAAGTCGTGAATTTTTTTACTTAAAGAACTTTTTACTTGTAATCTTATAAGATTCTATCGGCCAATTTATAGATATATATTATAAATATATAACTAAGCTAGTTATCCTTCTGTAGGAAATGTTTTCTAAAAAACTTACCATTTTGTAAGGATTTTCAACTCCTTCATTTAATGATTCTTTCTAATCAAACATGCCTTGAATTTTTATTTCTTAGCTCATGATTCTAATTTTTTTAAAAGCTGAGCTTCCTTTCAACGNTAGAAAAAATTTCCTACAGAAGGATAATAAAATAAAGAGATTTGCTAAAGGTAAGAAATAAAGAGATATGCTAAAGTTTTAGTTTTCATTTTAAAACTAAAACTAAAACTAAACAAATCATTACAAGTTTTACTTTTAAAAGTTTCCAAAAAATTATAGAGAGCATGAAAAAATGATAGCAAATGAGCAAAAAATTGTGAGTTTAATTTCTAAATATCCTTCTACCTTTCTACCAAAGATGTAAAAATGTCAAAGTTTCTAACACAAAGAGAGTACGCAAATGCTAAAATAAAAGAAATAAAATTCCCATACAAAGAAAATATCAAAGAATGTTAAAACAAAGACTCAGACAACATAAAAACATCAATACCTATGGCTTAAAATTTAGTTGTAAGTGTTGTTGAAAATTGACAAGAATGAATGTTGCAATTTGGGACAAATGTCGTAAACAAAACTTGAACAATGAAAATCCAAACTTGAAGCTCTTTTTTGATCTACTCAATACAAGATTTTTTACCCAAATGAATTTGTAAATTATTGCACTAAAAATTACTAACCTGCATTCGCAAGTACAAGCTTCTTCTAAAAAATTGGACTGCACAACCAAAAGCTACATGAGATGAATGCACTGTGTAACCAAAGGCTACATAGAAGACAAACTCAATAGAAATGACTAGAAGTTTTTCTTCTTCTTTTTTTCCTCTACATTTTCCCTTTCATACAAGTATCCTCTCTAGTAATATGTTCAATTCAATATAGGCCTTCATTCAATTTGATAGAATTCCATGTAAAGTGAGTACTTCAGAATTAAAGTACTTTGTATCAATACTAGTTGAGAATTACATCACTTTATATCCTTTCGTCACTTGATATGGTATCTTTGTTGCCATAGAATTTAAAAAATGAAATAAAATGGAATGAAATTTATCAAAAACATTTCAATGTTGAAACATTTCCACTGATAAGTGATGGTAAATGTTGGGTGGCAATGGATCCATTATGGCAAGATAGAGCATAATGCTCTAACTAGTAAATCAACTTGAGAGGAAAGAAGCACAATCACACAATATAGATATTTATGTAAATTTCATTGGTTAATGAAGACTACAAACTTCTCTAATTACATGAAGGGCTGAAAATTTTTTGATAGTGTTTGTACCTTGGAAAGTCATAGAAACTGCCAAAGATGTTCTGGATCTGCATTAATACCCCTTCAATTAGTGTGAATTGTGAAACTGAAAAAAGATTGCATTTTCAAATTAAAAGGATAAAATATGATATTTTTTAATAAATTTTGTATATTGTAAAACTACACAAATATTACATTCTCAAATTAAAATCGTAAAATATGATATTTTTTAATAAATTTTCAAGGTATGTTTTAAATTAACCTTGATAGTTATGAAAGGTATAAACTAATCATGGTAATAGCCTTCTAAAAAGATTATGATAATCATCCTCAAGTATACATAACAAAATACTTATTTCTTTTAACTTTTTTCTAATTTAGCAAAGAAATATTTTTTGAAAAACTTTGTTCTTGATAAAAAATTTTCAAGTTTTAAGCATATAAGAATTTCTAAGGTAGGTTAAAAACAATGCTTTTTTACAAATAAGATAGTATCAAGAAATATGAAATGGATTTATTATTGTAAACCTTAGGTATCCAATGACATAGAAACCCACAATTCAGTTAATATAAACCTTTTTTCATTTAATAATGATATGATATGTACAATATACCAAAAGTCTAAATTATTATTAAAATTTTTCTATTATTTTGAAGAAAAGCAAAAATCTTAAACATAATGAAATATTAATTCTCAAAGTTGTTATCAAAGCATAATCTGCATGTCCTTTTTGATGTAAATATCCAATTGAATTTTTATAGGATGCATTTAGACCAAACTAATTTGTATTATGGATCACAAAGTAATTTGCATTAATTTGAAATCAATATCTCCTATTTTTAAGTAAAATTTACTTTCATGTGTTGTGGTATCATAGGTATATAATTTAACATCTCAAAACTAAAAACTTTTAGAATATTATTCAATCTAAAATGTGATATGATTAGAGAAGATATTTATTTTCAATATAAAAAATAAAAAGGAAATTTTTTTAAAAGCTATATTTTTTTACTAATCATTTATGTTGATAATAGTGATACCCTAAATGATACTTATAAATTTTCGTATATTGTAATAAAAATTTTGGTACAAACAATGCTATTTAAGTTAGCAAAATTAAAAGGATTTGTTAGTAAGTAGACATATCTTAAGTGTAGCATCATTTTAAAAGCACTTTCTAAATAAAGATATTTTAATATATATTTAGTTTTACTTTTAAAAACTTAAATTTTCAATTTGATAATGAAAATTTATTAATGGTATGACTTGGATAAGGACAAATGCTCATTAACATAGTGTTATATAATCTTATGTGCATAGTATACAATAAAATATACTTAATCAAATATTCATAATAATATAATAATTACAAAATTCTAGAAGTAGTTGCATTTCAATACTCAACCATTAAATATATAAAAGATCTATGGTGAAGCATATATAGTAATATATAGAGAATGCAAACTTTAATAAATAGATTGTATCACTTAGGTTAAGAATAATAATTTAATGTTATTATTTAAAAATAACTTATTAACATGCATGCAACAACTTTAAATTAAATAGTTAAAGCTATATGAAATGTGTTATTACCATTATTTAATTTATTAGATTTAATTATTATAAATTTGCAAATTATAAGTTATAAGAAGTGTTTTAAAATAAAGTAAGCAAGTATTTAAATTTAAATTGAAAAGAAAAACAAAACAAAATAAAAGTAGGCTAAAAGTCCACTAGAACTAATGGAGAATTCATATGATTATGATATGTCTTTTGTTTCATTGTTAGGACTAGTTACATCACATTCAACATAAATATCTTCTCTTTTATCCATTATTATGACTACATACATTACATTCAACTTACAACTTTACAACTTTGCTCAAAGTGTAGAGCATGATAAAAAGATAGTTGGTTGCATCCTTTACAACTTTGAATAGCCTGCTCTAATGGTCCGACTACCTACAACATTGATCATGAAGAGGACTTTGAGTTTTCTTCATCCAAAAAGGAAACCCTTAACTTTATCGTAGCCATTACTTTACCTATCTTAAGGGTAGTTAAGGCAAATGTGAAAATTGTTTATTGATACATGAAATTGGATTTCAAGCAACACCCTCTAAATCAACTTATTTAAAGAGACTATCACATAGGGTATCTTCTATATGGGTATGAAACTTAGAAAGAGTCTCAACTAATAGAGCAATGATGGATTTTAAACTTAGAAATTTTGAAATTTGAACTAAGTTAACAAGTAGGATACGTCACATAATTATAAATAATTGTAATTTTTATTTTAGAAATGAAAACTATATTTTAATGTGATGACACTATAAATTGAATGTGCACAAAGTAAGTAGAACCAATCCAATTAGGAAACAAAACTATGTGAAACTGAATATATTTAGAGAAATATTTAAAATAGCATTTTCATTTGGACAAAGTTGGAGATGAGAAAATAGAAAATGATATTACAAAGTTTATAACTTGATCATGAATTCAAATTGTGGCATAATAAAAGAAAGAAAGAAAGAAAAAGGAAAATAACATATATAATCAAATAAATAAAATCTAATGAACTTGAACTTAACTCAAAATTGAGCTTATGATCTTCGTTAAGAGCATAGCTTTTTGTTACAGTTTACCAACCCGAACCTTCAAGAGACAAATCTCCTTTAGCAAATCCTTACATTGGGTCCTTTTCTGGTATGGTAATTTGACAAAAAATGTTTTGTTGAAATACAATTCTACTTTGAGATCTTCATCTTTTGGCTGGAGTGATCTGAATAGATCCAAGAAAGAAGGGGAAGGAGATGAGATAGCAAGGGGTATATAATGGTTTTGGGAAAGAGACCAATAGTTTCTAACTGCTTAAATTAATATTTTTGAAACAAAAATCCTGAGATGAGTGAGGATTGTAAATAGAAAATTTTGGTTGACCAAACTTTGGAAGTTTCTAGTTTTCCTAAAAATTACCTTCAATTCTAATATTGATGATCCTTGTTACATCCCATCTAGAGACAATAGGTATGGTCATACACTTATGATTTATACATTATGTGTGGAGTCCTAGTGGGTTGTTGGGGACAAGTTAATGTATTTTATATGTTATGAGGCTTCGTCTTTATGTTACGAGTATGATGTCTTTATATTTTCAACTAACGTGATTATGTACACTAGCCTTGTGTGATGTGTTAGACAGGTGATGTTGCTAGCAAGGGTGTTAAATTGGGGTGCAAGAGCACCCATCTAGTATGTTTTTATGCTTTATGTGTAATTTCGATATTTTGGCATTTGTACTATAGCACTATGTTGCATAATGTTTGGATGTGGTTTTGGCATTGAATGTGTAGAGCGTATGATAAGGATCTCATAGGTTCAAACGAATTTTGATTTCGAGTCTCAGTGTATTTGTTGCACTGCTTAAAGTTTACAGCATTAGTTATGAAGGAGAAAAATATATTTGCTTATCAAAATGACATATTTAAAAAATGGAAATAAAATAATGTTAAAAAAAAGCAAAGTTAGGTTGCACGTGACATGCACCAAGGAGAAAAAACAAAAAGTTGTGTATATGTTTTTTTAACATATGCTTAAAAGCATAGTTTTATTTTTAGGTTTATTCTTTTCCCACCACCTCACCACTACTTGTGAGAGAAATTGGGTTTTGAGTTCTGTATTTATTTTTCTGTCACATTAACAAAAACACACAGGAGCCTATTTTTCTTTCTGTTTTCTTCTTCTATTCCACATTTTTCTGAATTTTGAGCTTTCTAGACGATTTTTGCTTACTTTGAACCTAGATTTAGGATTGCTATGGTCATATCTACATAGGTGCAAAACTTGCTAGGAGCGAAACAATGTCCTATTATATTTTTAAGGATTTTCTACTCATTTTGACCTTTTTGCCCAACAATTGTAATTGGTGGGTTGTCTTTACCTTTTCCCTATATTTTTGTGTTAGATTAGTGTATATGATTATGTGATGTGGGCATGTGGGGCGAATAGCTTAAAGATTAAGCTTGGACATGTTATTTTTTCTATTTCCCAAAATTGTCTAATTTTGGTTATGAATTATGTATTATGTATATGCAATGTACAAGATGATGTGGACTTGTAGAATATGATATGTGGTGTTGATGAAAATTGTATGATTGGAATATGATATTTGTAGGGCCTATTGGGGCACAAGCACTTTTGGGAGTTCCAATCTTTCAAGGTGATAATTAAATATTATTTTATTAATCAAACTTTGATCACACATAACTCTACTTCTAGGAGTCTGATTTAGGTAAAATTAGTATCATTGGGATCATTTTGGAAAGTACTTTCTAATCTTGCGATTAGTTTTCTCTTTAGGCATATATCATTTTAAAGGTTATTATAGTGGTCATTTGTATGGAAGTACATTCCATCTGAGAAATATGGTATTGTTTTGTCATATTAAGATATTCATGTTATTTTAATACATTATGGTATTATTTTCATGGAATGATTGTAACTGTTGGGAGTGGATATGTGTGGTTATGTTTGTTTAGGTATGTTGTGCTTATGACATGTGTTAGCTTAAGCTAGCCAAACTGTGTACATGTTTTCATGACATCGCTTATGATGGTTGTTAGTAAGTGGTGCTAACATGAGGATGTTAACTAGTTGGTGATGAGGCAGCCTAGAGGTAGTATGGATTGATCTTAACTAGGATGCATTGATGAGGCTCCTATCTTAACTAGTGGAAGAGCGTAGGTATGTTCATCCCTACGGTTGGTACATGGTATAGGTGTGTTCGTCCTTATTGCTAGTCCTCTAGAAGGCTAGTGGTTGCAGGTCACAAGTTGAAGGATCCTAGCACTAGTTGGATAAATAAAATACTTGCAATCATAATGGCAATGTTTCATATGCTATATTGAGTGTGGATATGTTAGCAACCACATGGGCTATGTATATGATGATATCAGTTTGTGAGTCATATCATGGATAATATGTGTTCTGATTATGTGGGTCATGGACTATTTGGATATGATGACATGGGTAGGATAGAAAATGTCAGACTGTGGTTTTATCTATGATTGATGAGCGTATGTTAGCATTATGGCTAATATGGTGTATGTTGTTTTGAGTATGCATAAGACTAACAGTTGTTATAGGTTGCCTTGTACCCCACTCCTTTCCTCTAGTTCAACACTTATCAACCATATAATAGGGGAAGTGTAAAGGCTTCCCAATCAGTTGTGTACTAACTTTATTTAATTATAGGTGAAAGGTGCAGGAGCCTAGATGAGCATAGAGAGATAGAGTAGAGGAGGGGAAAATCTTCAATGCTTGGTTATTGTATATTTTCATGTACAATAGTGTGGACTAGAGAGCCTTGGATGAAACTCTCTGTACTTTTATATATATGATGATGATGTTTATGTGTTTTTTGTATTTTAGCATAGCAGTGCTTAGTTTACCTTATGTAGAGATATGCATCTTTTTTATCTATTGAAATGTATGTTTAGTTTTTGATGTGGTCAAAAAGTTCTATACCGTTTCACCTTCCTTAATATCATGTATTCTACACATTATTGGTTTTTAGTTATCATGCTTCTTTTATAAGATCACTTAATTCTAAGTAACACCTTGCCCTAGCTAGTTTACTCCAATGTTGTATGCTACCTAGATCACTTACCCATTTGTGATTTCAAGTTATAGAGATGTATAGAAGATGTGGTCATGATGTTGGTGGGGCCCACAAACCAAAAGGACCTAATGATGGACAAGAGAAACCTCCTCAAACATCTAACAGTGTCCTACAAATAGGCAACCAGAGCTTATACAACAATTTTTACAAATCCTACAACAACATGTTGCAACTAGTGATGCTCCCATTCCCATGATTAGGAAAGTGTGAAGTGGTAGTGGTAGTGGAGGCTCAGGAGATTTAAAGAGGCAGCCTATTAATAGGGAACTAGTAGAGTAGTTTTGAAAGTTGTAACCTCCTAAGTTTGATGGCATTAAGGATCCCACTATAGCTACAAAATGGTTGGAGGAATTACAAAAGGCTTTTGATTTGATGGGTTATTCATCAACTTAGCAGACTTGCTTGGCAATTTATCAATTAGTTTGTACTACCCAGCATTGGTGGATGACTAAAGAGTAGGCCAAGGGATGGACTAGTCAAGAGGTTACATGGGATGATTTTCTAGCATCTTTCAGAAGTTGTTATGTGTTTACCCAATATGCATAGGTCAAGGAGGACGAGTTCTACCATTTGTATCAAGGTAATTGGTCTATGGTGGAGTATGATACTCATTTCTCTAAGCTGAGTAGTTATGTACCTTAGATGTAGATAAATGATTGAGCATGGATGAATAGGTTTGCTCAAGGGTTGATACCATCTTTGAAGGATCAACAATTACCTCTCAGATTGACTTCCTATGATGAAGCTAGATCAATAGCCATGGATTTAGAGAGGAGTCAGTGGGAAGATACATCACATGGAGAGAGATGGCAGGGGTAGAAGAGAGGACCAACAATTGAAGACAAGCTTAACCCCTCTAAGTAAGCTCATGGTCATGGAGGAGAGCATCCAACACCTACTCATGATCCTATGGTTGGAGCTGGTCATGGAGCTATTATTTGTTATAAATTTGGGCAACCTGGTCATCTGCAAAGGGGTTACCAAATTTTTTTTACATGTGGGCAGCCTGGTCATCTATAGAGGGATTACCAAATTTTTTTTGCATGTGGGTAGCCAAGGCATCAAGTTCGGGAGTGCCCAAAGCAAGCAAGTAGTAGTGGAGGAGGTAGAGGCTGAGGATAGTGACCTCTAGTTCAAGGTGGATGTGGCATCAGTCACTTAGCCTGAAGGAGGGGACTACAGGAATCAAGGATGTGTGTATGCCTTAATAGACCAATCTTTGGACATGTAGTCAAACACAGTGATGGAGATGGGAGGTATAATTTTGGGCTTTGCTATGTTGATGTTATTAGATGGAAGTGCTAACCATTCTTTCATAAATCCTATAGTTGCACATCATGTAGCTATTGTATATCATTCTCTTTCTTTTGGTTTGATAGTATCTTCTATTAAGGGTCATGAAACTCAAGTTGATTAAATGTGTATAGATGTATCAGTAGAACTGGAAGGTGTGCAATGGGTTAGTGATTTACATGTTATGGATCTTGGGGTATATGATGTAATTTTGGGGATGGATTAGTTCTTGTAGTTCAATGCTATTTTAGACTATCAACACAATCTCCTATAACTACAATCAATTGAGGGTGCTCTAATTAAGGTACAAACTCATTCAAGGACTATGCAACTAAATTTGGTCTCCTCTCAGATGTACTGTAGGATGCTTCAAAATGGGCATGAATGCTTTGTGGATACAATTTATAAAATAGATATGGTGGAGATAGATCAAATTCTTGTGGTTTATGAATTCTCTAATGTATTCTAGTCAAAATTACAAGGTTTTCCATTGAGGTGAGAGATTAAGTTCAAGATTGAACTTAAACCTAGTACAAAGCTTATTTCAAAGGCTCCACATAGGATGTCTCCCATATAGCTAGGAGAACTAAAGATTCAACTACAAGAATTACTAGATAAAGGCCTTATTTGACCCAGTGTATCACCATGATGTGCACTAGCGCTATTTGTTAAAAAGAAAGATGGGAGCTTGTGGTTATGCATAGATTACAAGTAGTTAAACCAAGTTACTATGAAAAGTAAATATCCTCTGCCATGCATTGATGACTTGTTGAATCAACTTTGGAGAGCTCATGTGTTTTCAAAGATTGATCTCAAGTCTGGGTATCATCAAGTGTAGGTTCATGAATGGGATGTGTCAAAGACAACTGATGAGACGCGGTTCGCACAGGCCGCGATATCGCAGCCAACGCAATATCGCATACGTGATATCGCAATTCGCTGTCATATATATAAATAAGAGGTGGCTCTCCCTCATTTGGATCCTAGTTTAGAAGTAGCGAAGCTCTGGTAGTTTGATCCCTCTAGAGTTAGATTTTTTTCCCGTGTCTGCCAGCAGTGTGGTGAATGTAATTGTACGGTGTCTTTATTCGAGTGTGCCGTACTTGGACATGCACATGATCGGAAATAAATATTGAGATTACTTCATCATTGCAGCATTCACTTAGTTTATTTATTCAATGTTATTTATTGCTTTCATAGCACAGTGTGAGTATGACTTGATTACGAGCATCTACGGATGTGTACGGTTAGTCAAGGAATCGGTTGCTCATCGCGATTAGTCTTTCACCCTTAACTCCTAGAAGCGGAACGAGTACGACTTGATTACGAGCATTTAAGTGTGACTACTTGGTAGCCCAATGGCATATCCAAGATCTACGCTTGGTAACCTAGTGGCGTATTTGGGATCTGCACTTGGTAATCCCAGTGGCGTACCTAGGAGCTACGCTTGGTAGTCCCAATGGTAGTCGTGCACGAAGTCCAAGATGTGTACGGTTGATCAAGGAATCGATTGCTCGTCGCACTTAGGCTAGATTAGATTTTCTTACCCTTTTCCTCCTAGCTTAGCTTAGTTAGTATTATTTTCCACTGCCTTCAGGAGTAGCGTTAGAGTTAGAACACATCGTACACCTCATCTAGACTAAACCATACGTGACATATGCAAAACTAGTCTAGGTGGGAAGATAGCGAACTGCGACCCAAGGCTAACTATCTAGGTGCCACAACAAGTCCATCTGCGGAGTTCGACCGGATCGCACGTGCGATCCTTGTTTCGTATGGTTGAGTGTAGAGGTACCTCGCCACTCATCATTGGCGCCGTTGTCGGGGATGGTGCTAATTATCTAGATTAGTTATATCATACAAGGTCGCTGTAAAGGACTTAACGATATATCTTTCAGAAAATAATAATTATAAAAAGTTACACATAAATTCACACACAACAATGCCTCTCCTACGAGATGATCATAATGCCACACTTAGTGAGGAAGTTCATTAGAGAACCAATGAGCTATATGACGATGAAGGTTGGAGTATACAACCTGAAGTGGGAGTTTCCTATAAGAATGAACAAAAACAACGTCATCATAATACACGAAAGCCTAACTTACCCAATGACGATGAACCCCCACTAGCCACTACAAGCTTCACGCAAATACAAGAGGCTGTTTGAATCTCATGTAGGCATCGTAAAAAGAGCCGACTACCCAAGCTCGATTTAAACAACTTTCCCAAATTTTTAGAAGGCTATGACTTAGATCCGCATCAACATTTACTAGCCTTCTATGATTCCTACACATGGAATAACATTGATAATAGTTGGCAAAAATTGAAGCTCTTTCCGATGACACTCTTTGACCAAGCTAAAGTATGGTATAGATCGTTAAAACCAAATTCAATACGACGCTGGTCAACAATGGTAGAGGTATTTAATGAAAAATATCAAACCTACGCAAGAGTGTCAGCCTTGAGGAAACAAATCCAAGGATGGAAACAAGCACAACATGAATGCTTGGACATGGCCTTAGAAAGATATTATGCACTATTAAACAACTGTCCAGGCCATGGGTTTTCCGAGGAAAGGCTAATGTACCATATCATTGATGGGCTACGTAATGAAACAAGAGAGACCTTAGGAGTATATGCCCGAGGTCAATTATACAACCTATGAACCCATCAGATTGAAGAGCTTATTAAGCGGGTAGCAAAAGAAGAAGGAGAAATAGCTACATGGGAGAGTGTTGAAAAACATCAACGGGACCAAAATATTAACTCAACAAAGGTCCATGATCGTAACAAGGAGATATCAACAAATCTCAAGGTGGAAACATCATCTTTGCCAATACAACAATTGTTAGAAGAAGCCGAGGCAAAGAACAATAAGATGTTGGAATGGATGAATCAAAAGTGTGGAGAATTTATCAACATCATTGGGGATAGAGTTTTGACAACCCAAGAAGTAGGACGAAATAATAGACATTCGGAAAGAAGGAATGAAGGGAATAAGTGCTCAACTGTCAATCATACGTATGAATGCAACATATGCCTATACGATCACCCCAAAGGCCAATGCCCAGTCTTGTTACTGTAATGACAGAAAACGTCGGCAGCTGGAAATACCGATCGAGGTTCCGTGTATACAGTTTTAACCATGGATCCGCGCGAGGGCTATGCTGGAAAAAGCGAATCCGTGGCACCCTGAACGGTCTTGTCGATCAGACAAGGACTTACAGGTCAGTAAAACGATGAAGATTATAGATCTTTGCGTGCTGCGATTTGATTCGGGGGATCGTGAAATGGGAGGAAAACGACGTGGATGGACCGCTACAATGATAATGTCAAACACGCCGAAGAGATGCTAATCAGGAGAGAAACGCATGATTTTCAAAGATCTATGCTTCGATTTTTAAAAGAATGTATGATTTATATGTCACGTTACAATGGGAGAGA
>MNCI01006577.1:42911-124784 GCA_015680685.1 Gnetum montanum | reverse complement strand
GCTCGTGTCCCATGTAACATAGAATTTTCATCTCATTTCGGTGATATTTCCATGCATGTGTTTTGTGGAGTTAGTGCAGATTACCTCTAACCCTTCTAGTGCCCATGGACACTTTAAGTGTGATTACACAAGGGCATAATAGGTTGAAACCTACTTTGGGGAGGACCCACTTGTGTAATTTTGTCGTAATCTTCATTAATTCTCTAGCTAGAACACACAATCTCTTATCCTCATCTTAATTTTTCAATTGATTTTCTTTCCTTATTACCATCACATAGCCTTTTTCTCTACCATCTGAGGTCTTTATTGATAAATTCCACACCATCATAATTTTCATGCCTTCAGAACTAGTTGAATTACCTTGGAATCCTTTAACAATCATTCAGATGTCCTTAGTTTACAATGTTTAATTTCAAAAACATATAAAAAAAATTTGGTACATTCTCTAAGTGCCCTCACTTCAATATATACATGACCCCCCCTATGCTAATCAATGTAGGGGAAGTTTTTCAAATTTCTCTCTACGACTTGCGATTGCATGTCCCTTGCTTTCATATCCATAACTCGCTCGCTGGTACTCCAAATTTCATTCCATTTGAACCTATTTAAACCCATAGTGTTCAGCTTAGTCGTGGGGGAGGGGGCACATGCCGAATAAGTGCATAAATTTTTTGAAATTCATCATCACCCAAAGGACATATTTAAGGGTAATTAGTTCTAAAATTAAGAATAAAATGTGTCAAAAACAATTTCATCCCCTTAGCTATACCAGAAAATTAAATTGGGAAACCACCTAAGCAAAGAGGACTCAACATTATAATCTTTCAGGGACATGTTCTTTCAATAATTAACATCACACAAAAATAAAGTAAATCTATCAAGGCAAGTAGTAAGGTATAACCTAACTTTGGTAACAACCTTACTAACAATTGGTCCCGTGTGATTGCAGATGATCCCAAAATGCGGACAACAGGAAGGTCCTGCTCAAGGTGCGATCGAATGATCTCAGAGAGGTGGAAGACACGATCTTACCAGACAACATGCAGAATAGGAGGAACAATCATTCAACTTTCATCAAGAAGATCCTCCTACCGTACGGTTTGGATAGGCAGAAGCAAGAGATACCCTCTCTGAAAGCAATGCCTAGTACTTAGGGGAAATGTACCAATTTTGGCACAACAAAGAAGAAGGCACCATAGTTAACAATTGTGGTGTGACTATTGATCTCTCTGTTCAAGCCATTCTGGAACTATTAAACCTTCTGAATATAGGGCCAAAGGCTGCTCAGAACCAACTCGACACTTTTAGAACTGAGCAACTTAATAAACTATTGACAGTGAGTAAAAGGGTGGTAGAAAAAAAGAGAAGGCTATCTGGGTTGCCTCTATGGCACAAGTGCAAACTTACATGCATGCCAAGGCACTCAATGCCTTACAAGAGGAGAAAATCTAGGCTATACCTCAATGTTATCAAATACCATACCTAGAGCACAAGAAAAGGAAAAGACACCCATGGAGGAGCCACCGCCACCAGGAACTACATGAGTTCCACATTTTTGTAGTTGTAGTATTTTTTCTCTATGTTGTGTCTTCCCACACTGCAGCATTAGTCCTTTTCTTTTTCTAGTTAATAATCCCATACCTATCCACTGTGTAATTACTGAAGCTTGTTCTCCTTGTAACTCGAGGACGAGTTTTTATTCAGTCATGGGGGTATGATGAGACACGGTTCGCACAAGCCGCGATATCGCGTACGCGATATCGCAGTCGACGCGATATCGCATCCCCCGCGATATTGCATCTTCCCCTACAATATCGCGTACACGATATCGCAATCTACCGCCATATCTATAAACAAGAGGTGGCTCTCCCTCATTTGGATCCCATTTTAGAAGTAGCGAAGCTCTGGCAGTTTGATCCCTCCAAAGTTAGATTGTTTCCCCGTGTCTGCCTGCAGTGTGGTCAATGTAATTGTACGGTGTCTTTATTCGAGTGTGTCGTACTTGGACATGCACATGATTGACAATAAATATCGAGATTACTTCATCATTGCAGCATTCACTTAGTTTATTTATTTGTTATTTATTTAATGTTATTTATTGCTTTCATAGCACGGTGTGAGTATGACTTGATTACGAGCATCTACGGATGTGTACGGCTAGTCAAGGAATCGGTTGCTCATCGCGATTAGTCTCTCACCCTTAACTCCTAGAAGTGGAACGAATGCGACTTGATTACGAGCATTTAAGTGTGACTACTTGATAGCCCAGTGGCATATCCAGGATCTACGCTTGGTAACCCAGTGGCATATTTGGGATCTGCACTTGGTAATCCCAGTGGCGTACCTAGGAGCTACGCTTGGTAGTCCCAGTGGTAGTTGTGCACGAAGTCCAAGATATGTACGGTTGATTAAGGAATAGGTTGCTCATCGCACTTAGGCTAGATTAGATTTTCTTACCCTTTTCCTCCTAGCTTAGCTTAGTTAGTATTATTTTCCACTACCTTCAAGAGTAGCGTTAGAATTAGAATACATCATACACCTCATCTAGACTAAACCATACGTGACATATGCAAAACTAGTCTAGGTGGGAAGACAGCGAATTGCGACCTAAGGCTAACTATCTAGGTGCCACAACAAGTCCATCTGCGGAGTTCGACTGGATCGCACGTGCGATCCTCGTTTCGTATGGTTGAGTGTAGGGGTACCTCGCCACTCATCAATAACATTTAAAATACAATATGGCCATTATGAGTTTTTAATGCTACCTTTTAGGTTGAAAAATGCACGAGTAGTTTTCATGCACCTCATGAATAGTGTGATGTGGCCATTCCTAGATCAGTTTGTGATTGTGTTCATAGATGATATCTTAGTATATTCTCCTAATGAACAATTACATGCAAATAACTTGTGGATTGTTTTATAGACTTTAAGGAAGTACCAATTGTATGCTCAGCTATCCAAGTGTTCATTTTAGTAATCAAAGATTCAGTTCTTAGGACATGTGGTGTTAGGAGCTAGTATCTCTGTAGACCCTACAAAGATTGCAATCATTCATGATTGGCCTATGCTACAATTAGTAGTGGAGGTACGAAGCTTCTTGGGCTTAGCAGGATATTACTGAAGGTTTGTGGAACATTTTTCCCACATAACATGTCCTTTGACGTGATCGCTACGGAAGGAGGCTAACTTTACTTTGGGCCTAGCTTCTCAAGCTATATTTGAAGAGTTGAAGCATATATTAGTGATTACTCCAATGCTAATATCTCCTACACTAGGACATCCATATGATGTTAGTACTGATGCTTCAAGGCATGGATCTAGTTATGTGTTGATGTAAGATGGAAAGGTTGTGGCTTATGCATCCCATCAATTAAGGCCACATGAAATTAGATATCCCATGCATGATCTAGAATTAGGTGTTGTGATCTTTGCATTAAAGATTTGGCAGCATTATCTATATGAAGAGCAAGTTACTATTTGGACTAACCATAAGAGCCTCCAATATCTTATGACTCAGCCATGGTTAAATCTATGAAAACATACATGGGTGGAGCTACATGCTAATTTTGATTTCACTATTAAATACAAGCTTGGCAAGACTAATAAAGTAGCGGATGCATTAAGTAGGGTGACAAGAAATCTTAATAACTTGATAATTCAATCATATTTTCAAGAAAAAATAGGAGAGCAACAATGACATGATCCTTGGTGTCAAGCATTGAGGCAACAGATTACCTTTGATGGACCGCTTTTTATGGATAGTCATGGGGTATTATAAAGGAATGGTCGAATATGTGTTCCAGAAGCTCTACAAATTTAATTAATGGATGAGGCCCACATGAGTAGATACTAAATGCATCTAGGTAGTCAAAGAATGTACCAAAGTTTATGACAGATGTATTGGTGGCCTGGTATGAAGAGCAGGATAGGAGAGTATGTATCTTGATGTTTAATTTGTCAAAAGGAGAAGATAAAGCATTAAAGACCTTTGGGATATTTGTGTTTCCATGATATTCCCGAGTGGAAATGGAATGCCATTGGTATGGATTTCATTGTTGGTCTTCCATAAGCATACAATGGTCATGATTCTATATTAGTAGTTGTTGATTTGTTGACAAAGTCTACCCATTTCCTTGTCATATGATCATCAGTAGACATCTCTTTCTTGTAGACATAGTGCAGTTGCATGGTGTGCCATAATAGATTATTAGTGATAAATATTCTTGATTCATGTCACATTTTTGGCAGGAATTTCAAAAGGAGATGGGTACAAAGCTTAATATAATTTTAGCATATCATCCACAAACTGATGATTAAACTAAGTAGGTGAATCAGATTCTAGAAGACATGTTGAGAGCCTATGCCTTGCAATATAGATAAGGTTGGCATCAAATGCTACCATTAGCTAAATTTTCATATAACAACAGTTATCAAGAGAGTTTGCAAGTAGCACCATATGAGATTTTATATGGTAGGCCATGTAGAAAACCTTTATGTTGGAATATCATAGAAGATCGTTAGTAGGTAAGCATAGATTTGGTGAGGTAAACTACAGAGAAAATTTGGGAGATCCAAGATAGATTGAGAGCTACACAAGATAGGTAAGCATCATATGCCAATCGACGTCGAAGGCCACTAGAGTTTATAGTCAGAGATCCTATATTTCTTCGTGTTTCTCCTTTGAAATGCCTTACTCGATTTGGTTGAAAAGGGAAATTGGCTCCTAGATACATTGGTTCATTTTAGGTGTTACAATGGATTGGGAGAGTGGCCTCTCAAACATCATTGCCTCCTCATTTGACACATGTCCATGATGTATTTCATGCATCTATGCTATGACAATTTGTGCCTGATGAACATCATGTGATTAACCATTTAGAGATACAACTATAGTCTGATGTTAGTTATGTTGAGCAACTAGTAGAGATTGTTGATCGTATGTTGAAATAGCTACACAATAAAGTTATCCCTATGGTCAAGATTTCATGGAGTAGACATGGTGCTTTAGAGGCTACTTGGAAGGTGGAGACTGAGATGCATGCAACTCATACTGAGATCTTCCAAGAGGAAGATTATCAAGTAGAAGAGAGTGTTACATCCCATCCAGAGATAGTAGGTATGGTCATACACTTATGATTTATACATTACATGTGGAGTCCCAATGGGTTGTTGATGACAAGTTAATGTATTTTATATGTTATGAGGCTTCATCTTTATGTTATGAGTATGATGTCTTTACATGTTTAACTAACATGATTATGTACACTAGCCCTATGTGATGTGTTAGACAAGTGATGTTGTTGGTAGGGGTGTTGGATTCAGATACAAGAGCATCTATTTGGTATGTTTGTATGTTTTATGTGTAATTTTGGTATTTCAGCATTTGTACTATAGCACTATGTTGCATGATGTTTGGTATGCTTTTAGCATGTGAATGTGTAGATCATATGATAAGGATCCTATAGGTTCAAATGGATTTTGATTTGGAGTCCCAATGTGTTTGTTATGCATGATTAAAGTTTATGATATTCGTTACGAAGGAGAAAACTATATTTGCTTATGAAAATGACATATTTAAAAAAAATAAAAATAAAATAAAGTTTAAAAAAGTAACGTTAGGTTGCACGTGATGTGCACCAAGGAGAAAAAACCAAAGGTTGTGTGTATATGTTTTTTTAACATATGCTTAAAAGCATAGTTTTATTTTTAGCTTTATTCTTTTGCCAGCACCTCACCACGGCTTATGAGAAAAATTGGGTTTTGGGTTCTATTTTTTTGTGACATTAACAGAAATGTACAGGAGCCTATTTTCTCTTGTTTTTCTTTCTACTTTCTTCTTTTATTCCACATTTTTCTTAATTCTAAGCTTTCTAGATGGTTTTTTCTTACTCTGAACCTAGATTTGGGATTGTTGTAGTCATACCTACACAGGTGCAAAACTTATTGGGAGCAAAATAAATTCCTATCATATTTTTGATGATTTTCTACTTGTTTCGGCCTTTCTGCCCAACGATTATAATTCGCGGGTTGTCTTTACCTTTTCCCTATATTTTTGTGTTGGATTAGTGTACATGATTATCTAATGTGGCCATGTGGGGAAGATAGCTCAAGGATTAAGCTTAGACATGTTATTTTGTCTATTTCCTAAAATTGTATGATTTTGATTACGAATTATGTATTAAGATATATGTGATGTATGGGATGATGTGGACTTGTAGAATATGATATGTGGTATTGATGAGACTTGTATGATTGGAATATGATATTTGTGGGGCCTATTAGGGCACAAGCACTTTTGGGAGTTCCAATCCTTCAAGGTGGTAATTAAATATTATTTTCTTAATGAAACTTTGAACATGCATAACTTTGCTTCAAGGAGTTTAATTTAGGTAAAATTAATGTCATTGGGATCATTTTGGGAAGTACTTTCTAATTATGGGATTAGTTTTCTCTTTGGGCATATATCATTTTGAAGGTTATTATAGTGGTCATTTGTATGGAAGTACATGTTATCTAAGAAATATGGTATTGTTTTATCATATCGAGCTATTCATGTTGTTTTGGCGCATTATGGTATTATTTTCATGGAATGAATATAACTTTTGGGGTGAATATGTGTGATTATGTTTATTTGGATGTGTTATGCTTATGACGTGTTGGCTTAAGCTAGCCAAACTGTGTACATGTTTTGGTGAAGTTGCTGTGATAGTTGTTGGCAAGTGGTGCTAGCATGAGGGTGTGGACCGATTAGTGATGCGGCCCCCTAGAGGTAATATGGATCGACCCCCACTATGATGCATCAATGAGGCTCCTATCTTAGGCCTCATCCTAAGAGTGGAAGACTATAGGTGTGTTCATCCCTACGAATAGTACATGGCATAGGTGTGTTTGTCCTTATCGCCAGTCCTCTAGAAGGCTAGTGATCGCGGGTCACAAGTTGATGGACCCTAGCATTAGTTGGATAAATAAAATACCTGTAGGCATAATGGCAATGTTTCATATGCTACACTAAGCACAAATATGCTAGTAATCACATGGGCTATGTATATGATGGTATCAGTTCATGAGTCATATTGCTGATAATATGTGTTCTAATTATATGGGTTATGGACTATTTGGGTATGATGACATGGGCAGGATAGATAATGTTGGACCATGGATTTATCTGTGATTGTATGAGAGTATGTTAGCATTATGGGTGATAAGATGTGTGTTGTTTTGAGCATGTGTAAGACTAATAGTTGTTGCAGGTTGCCTTGTACCCCACTCCTTTTCTCTAGTGCATGACTTGTCAACCATCTAACAAGGGAAGTGTAAAGGCTTTTCACTTATTTATGTACTAAATTTATTTAATTACAGGTAAAAGGCATAGGAGCCTAGACAAGCACGAAGAGAGAAAGTAGAGGACAGAAAAATATTTAGTGCTTGGTTAATGTATATTTTCATGTACATTAGTGTGGACTAGAGAGTATTGTATGAAACTCTCTATACTCTTATATATATATGATGATGATGTCTATGTGTTTTTTGTATTTTAGCAGAGTAGTGCCTAGTTTTCCTTATGTAGTGACATGCATATTTTTAATCTATTGAAATGTATGTTTAGTTTTTGGTGTGGTCAGAACATTTTGTACCATTTGACATTTCTTAATATCATGTATTCTACACATTATTGGTTTTTAGTTATCATGCTTTCATTATAAGATCACTTAATCCTAGGCATCACTATACCCTAGCTAGGGTAGGGTGTTACATTGTGGTATCAAAGCTAGTTTACTCTAATGTTGTATGATGGTTGGGGTACTTATCCATTTGTGATTTTAGGTTATAGAGATGTATAGTATACGTGGTCATGATGTTGGTGGGGCCTGCAAACCAAAAGAGCCTAATGATGGACAAGAGTAGCCTCCTTAAACATCTAGCAGTGGTCCTACAAATAGGCAACCAACTCTTATACAACAATTTTTGTAGATCCTGTAGCAGCATATTATAGCTAGTGATTCTCTCGTTCCCATGATCAGGGAAGTGGGAAGTGGTAGTAGTAGTGGAGGCTCAAGAAAATCAAATAGGTAGCCTATCAATAGGCAACTGGTAGAGCAATTTCAGAAGTTGGGACTTCCTAACTTTGATGGCACTAAGGATCCCATAGTAGCTATAGAGTGATTCGAGGAATTATAAAAGGCTTTTTATTTGATGGATTCTTCATTAGTTCAATAGACTTACTTGGTAGTTTATCAATTAGTTGGTACTGCTCGGCATTAGTGGATGATTGAAGAGCAGGCCAAGGGATGGACTGGTCAAAATGTGGCATGGGATGATTTTCTAGCATCTTTTAGAGGTTGTTATGTGTCTACCCAATATGCATAGGCCCAGGAAGACAAGTTCTACCATTTGTATCAGGGTAGTTAGTCTATGGTGGAGTATGATGCTAATTTCTCTGAGCTGAGTAGTTATGTACCTTATATGCAAATAGATGCTTGAGCATGGGTGAACAAGTTTTTTCAAGGGTTGAGGCCATCTTTGAAGGATCACCTATTACCTCTCAGATTGACTTCCTATGATGAAGCTAGATTAGTAGCCATGGATTTTGAGAGGAGTCAACAAGAAGATATAGCACATAGAGAGAGGTGATAGGGCAAAAGAGAATACCAACATTTGGAGGGAGGCCTTGCCCCTCTAAGCAAGCTTGTGGCCATGGAGGAGAGCATCCAACAACTACTCATGGTCCTACTATTGGAGCTAGTCATGGAACTACTATTTATTATAAATATGGGTAGCTTGGTCATCTATAGAGGGATTTCCAAAATTAATTTGCATGTAGGCAACCAAGGCATCAATCTCGGAAGTTCCCAAAGTAGGCAAGTAATAGTGGAGGAGGTAGAGGCTGAGAATAGTGCCCTCTAGTTTAGGGTGGATGTGGAGCAACACTCACTGAACCCAGAGGAGGGGACTAGAGGACTCAGGGATGGATGTATGCCTTAATAGACCAGCCTTTGAATGTGCAACTAAACATAGTGATGGAGATAGGAGGTGTGATTTTAAGCTTTACTGTGTTGATGTTATTTGATCTAGGTGCTAGATATTATTTCATAGATCCTATGATTGCACATCATGTAGCTCTTGCATGTCATTCTCTTTCTCCTGGGTTGATAGTATCTTCTACTGGGGATCATGAAACTCGAGTTGATCAGGTGTGTATAGGTGTGCTAGTAGAATTGGAAGGTGTGCAATGGGTTAGTGATTTAAATGTTATGGATCTTGGGATATATGATGTAATTTTTGGGATGGATTGGTTGTCGTAGGTTAATGCTAGTTTGGACTGTCAACAAAAGCTCCTATGACTACAATCAATCAAGGATGCTCTGTTTGAGGTACAAGCTCATTCGAGGACTATGCACCTAGATTTGTTCTCTTAGATGTATCATAGGATGCTTCAAGAAGGGCATGAGTGCTTTGTGTCTACAATCTATAAAATAGATATGGTGGAGATAGATCAAATTCTTGTGGTTCACAAATTCTCTAATGTATTCTAGTCAAAATTACTGAGTTTTCCATCAAGGCAAGAGATTGAGTTCAAGATTAAACTTAAACCTAGTACAGAGCTTATTTCAAAGGCTCCACACAGGATGTCTCCCATAGAGCTAGCAAAGCTAAAGATTCAACTACAAGAATTACTAGATAAAGATTTTATTTGACCTAGTGTATCACCATGGTATGCATCAGTGCTAATTGTTAAAAAGAATAATGGGGGTTTATGACTATGCATAGATTATAGGTAGTTAAACCAAGTGACTGTGAAAAATAAATATCATCTGCCACACATTGATGACTTTTTGGATCAACTTCAGGGAAATCATGTATTTTCAAAGATTGATCTCAAGTCTGGGTATCATCAAGTGCGGGTTCATGAATAGGATGTGTCAAAGATAGCATTTAGAACACAATATGGCCATTATGAGTTTTTGGTGCTACCCTTTGGATTGACAAATGCACTAGTATTTTTCATGCATCTCATGAATACTATGATGTAGCCATTCCTAGATCAGTTTGTGATTGTGTTCATAGATGATATCCTAGTATATTCTTTTGATGAGAAATTTCATGTAGAGCACTTGCGGATGGTTTTACAAACTTTAAGGAAGTACCAATTATATGCTCAACCATCCAAGTATTCATTTTGGCAATCAAATATTTAGTTCTTGGAACATGTGGTGTCAAGAGTTGGTATCTCTGTAAACCCTGCAAAGATTGTAGTCATTCATGATTGCCCTATGCTACACTTAGTAGTGGAGATACAAAGCTTCTTAGGCTTAACAGGATCTTACCAAAGGTTTGTGGAACATTTTTCCCACATAGCATCTTCTTTGACCAGATTGCTGAGGAAGGAGACTAACTTTACTTAGGGCCTAGCTTGTCAAGCTATATTTGAAGAGTTGAAGCATAGATTGGTGATTGCTCTAGTGTTAATATCTCCTACACCAGAACATCCAGATGATGTTAGTACTAATGCTTTACGGATGGATTTGGTTGTGTGTTGATGCAGGATGGAACGGTTGTAGCTTATGCATCTCACCAATTAAGGCCACATGAAATTAGATATCCTATGCATGATCTGAATTAGATGTTGTGACTTTGCATTGAAGATTTGGTAGCATTATTGATGAGTGGCGAGGTACCCCTACACTCAACCATACGAATACGAGCATTACACACACGATCTGATTGAACTCTGCAGATGGACTAGTTATGACATCTAGATAGTTAGCCTTAGGTCGTAGTTGNTCGTACTCATTCCGCGATTTAACATGAGTTTAAGGGTGAGAGAGATTAACTAGGAAAGCAGTAAATAACATTAATTAAATAATTAAACTAAGTGAATGCTACAATGATGAAGTAATCTCGATCTTTATTTCTGGTCATGTGCGTGTCCAAGTACGTCACACTCGAATAAAGGATGTTGTACAATTACAATCACCACACTACAGGTAGACACTAGAAAATATTCTATCTCTGGAAGGGTAAAATTGCTAGAGTTCCACTAAGGGACTAAAACTAGATTCCTAAAACTCGGAAAGCTGCCTCTTATTTAGAGACATTGTGGCAGGCTGCGATATCGCATACGCGATATCGTAGCCCTTGCGATATCACGGTTGTGATATCACAGTAGCGATATCACAACCAGAAAATTCATGACTCATCAATTATCTATATGAAAAGCATGTTACTATTTGAACTAACCATAAGAGCCTCCAATATCTTATGAGTCAACCACAATTAAACCTACGACAACATAAATAATTGCTTATTGATTTTGATTTCACTATTAAATACAAGCCTGGCAAGACTAAAAAAGTAGCAAATGCATTAAGTAGGGTGGAAAGTAAGCTTAATAACTTGATAATTTAATCATATTTGCAAGAGTAGATAGGAGAGCAATAATGACATAATCCCTAGTGTCAAGCATTGATGCAACAGATTACCTTTGATGGGCCAGTGTCTGTGGATAGTCATGGGGTATTAAGGAGGGATGATCAAATATGTGTTCCAAAAGCTCTACAAATTTAGTTGATAGATGAGGCCTGTAACGATAGAAAACGTTGGTTGTTGGAAACACCGAGGGGATTTTTGTGTACACAGTTCCAACCCCGTGTGAGGGCCATGCTAGAGAAAACGAATCTAAGGTGCCCTGAATGGTCTTGTTGATCAGATAGGGACTTACTTAATCAGCAAATTTTGTAATGATTAGATCATGAGATGACGATTTCGATGGGGAGATAAGATATCGGTAATCTCGAAGACAACGAGAATGATGTAAACAATTGTAAAATCTATGTAAATATGATGCAATAAACTAAATTTAAAGAATGTGCAATCCCTAGGTCTAGGATTTAGCTTATAAACAGATACATTAAATACAATGATTGTAGCAGACTTCGGTTTAGACGAAGCACACGCCAAGAACAAGAAAGCTATTCAGAGATGAAACAAGCAAAGACCAATCTACCTTGTTCTAGCCAATCTGGGCACAAGGGAGTCAGACTCGAAGCAAAGTGTCTGCTAACTCGAAGTTTCTGATCAAAAGCTCTTGTTGTTCATCGTTGATGTTCTTTTGATTGCTGATTCTCTTTTTTTCTCTCCCTAATCTTTGCCAAAAATTTTCAACAATTGCCAACAGCAGTCAACCAAAAAAATTGCCAACCCTTAATTATTGTCAACTGGGGTATTTATAAGATTAGGGTTAAGAGAAGAATGTGGCTTAGATGATGCATGTCCTAGGCCCACAGAATATCGTTGACCTGATGTGCCATAGCTAAAGGTTGTAGTGTTATGCTACACTACGCTCTGAAGCATAGTGTGTCGCAATCTACCCTCATTGGTGCTTCAGTAACAAACTATCCTATGGTTACGCTATAATACGCTAGAGAGTGTATCATGGTGTAAGAACCGCCAATGCTTAAATTTTAATATCTCCATTGTTGTGATTAAATCAATTGTCTGCTTGCGTTATGCTGCTTTATGCTGCGTTATGCTACATTACGCTGCATAGCGTAACACGGCGTAACATAGCTAACTTGCAAAATTGAAGTGTTGTTGTTGCACATCCCTTGTTTCTATTCAGTCCTTCTATAGTCTATTACACTATGCTGCATAGCGTAGCATAACAGGCCTTATGCTGAAAGAAGACTATCTGAAATGTGCCACTTGTGGAAATCCTTTACGTAAACTTCAAGACTTTGTTGAATCATAGAGGTCTCAAAATTTCACGGTGTTTTAAGGCCCACATGAGTAGATACCAAATGCATCTAGGTAGTTAAAAAATATACCAGAGTTTACAATGGATGTATTGGTGGCCTGGTATGAAGAGAAAAATAGGAGAGTATGTATCTTGATGTTTAATTTTCCAACAGGTGAAGAAAGAGCATCAAAGACCAAGGGGATATTTGCATTCCCACAATATTTCCCAATGGAAATGGGATATCATTGGTATGGATTTCATTGTTGGTCTTCCACAAGTACGTAATGGTCATGATGCTATATTAGTAGTTACTGATTTGTTGACAAAGTTTGCCCATTTCCTCACCACACAATCATTAGTAAGTATAGTAGAAACTACACATCTCTTTCTTGTAGAAATAGTGTAATTGCATGGTGTGCCACAATGGATTATTAGTAATAAATATGTTTAATTCATGTCACACTTTTGGCAGGCATTTTAAAAGTAGATGGGTACAAAGTTGAATATAAGCTCAGCATATCATCCACAAACTAATGATCAAACTGAGTAGGTGAATCAAATTCTAGAAGACATGTTGAGAGCCTATGCATTGCAGCATACAAAAGGTTGGGATCAAATGCTACCATTAGTTGAATTTGCATATAACAATAGTTATCAAGAGAGTTTGCAAGTAGCACCATATGAGATTTTATATGGTAGGCCATGTAGAAAACCTTTATGTTTGGATACCATAGAAGATTGTCAATAGGTGAGCATAGATTTGGTGAAGTAGACTACAGAGAAAATTTAGGAGATCCTAGATAGATTGAGAGTTGCACAGGATAGGCAAGCGGCATATGCTGATCGACATCATAGGCCACTAGAGTTTGCAGTCAAAGATCATGTATTTCTTCATGTTTCCCCTTTGAAAAGCCTTACTCAATTTGGCTAAAAGGAAAATTTGGCTTCTAGATACATTGGTTCATTTCAAGTGCTACAATAGATTAGGAGAGTGGCCTATCAGATAGCATTACCTCCTCATTTGGCACATGTCCATGATGTATTTCATGTATCTATGCTACAGCATTATGTTCCTGATAAACATCATGTAATTAACCATTCAAGGATACAACTATAGTCTGATGTTAGTTATGTTTAGCAACTAGTAGAGATTGTTGATTGTATGTTGCAATAGCTACGCAGTAAAGTTATTCCTATGGTTAAGATTTTATGGAGTAGACATGGATCTTTAAAGGCCACTTGGAAGATGAAGTAAGATGTGCGTAGCTCATCCTAAGATCTTTCAGGAGGAAGATTCTCAAGGAGGGAAGAGTCTTACATCCCATCTCAAGACAGTAGGTATGGTCATACGCTTATGATTTATACATTATGTGTGGAGTCCTAGTGAGTTATGGGGGATTAGTTAATGTATTTTATATGTTATGAGGCTTCATCTTTATGTTATGAGTATGATGTCTTTACATGCTTAAGTAGCATAATTATGTACACTAGCACTGTGTGATGTGTTAGATAGGTGATGTTGCTGGCAAGGGTGTTGGATTGAGATACAAGAGTACCTATCCTATATGTTTTTATGCTTTATGTGTGATTTTTATATTTTGGAATTTGTACTATAGCACTATGTTGGGTGATGTTTGGGTGTGGTTTTGGCATGTGAATGTGTAGAGCGTATGATAAGGATCTTGTATGTTGAAATGGATTTTGATTTGGAGTCCTAGTGTGTTTGTTATACATGATTAAAGTTTACGATATTAGTTATGGAGGAGAAAAATATATTAACTTATAAAAATGACATATTAAAAAAAAAAGAAAATAAAATAAAGTTAGAAAAAGTAACGTTAGGTTGCATGTGACATGCACCAAGGAGAAAAAACCAAAGGTTGCATGCCTATGTTTTCTAACATATGCTTAAAAGCATAGTTTTGTTTTTAGCTTTATTCTTTTTTCATTGCCTCACCACTACTTACAAGAGAAATTTGGTTTTGGATTCTATTTTTTTCTATCACATTAACAAAAACACACAAGAGCCTATTTTCTTCTATTTTTCTTTCTAATTTCTTCTTCTATTCTACATTTTTCTAAATTTTGAGCTTTCTGGATGGTTTTTGCTTACTTTGAACCTAGATTTGGGATTGTTATAGTCATATCTACATAGGTGCAGAACTTATTAGGAGAGAAACAAAGGCCTACTAGATTTTTGAGGATTTTCTACTTATTTCGACCTTTCTACCCAACAATTGTAATTAGTGGGTTATCTTTACCTTTTCCTATATTTTTATGTTGGATTAGTGTATATGATTATGCAATGTGGCCATGTGGGGTGGATAGCTCAAGGATTAAGCTTGGACATGTTATTTTGTCTATTTCCTGAAATTGTCTGATTTTGGTTACGAATTATGTATTAAGATATATGCAATATATGGGATGATGTGGACTTGTAGAATATGATATGTGGTGTTGATGAGACTTGTATGATTGGAATATGATATTTGTGGGGCCTATTGTAGCACAAGCTCTTTTGCATTCATCCCTATCACCAACCCTCCAGAAGGCTAGTGGTTGCAAGTTACTGGTTGACAAACCCTAGCATCGGTTGGATAAATAAAAGACCTATAGGCATAATGGCAATGTTTCATATGCTACACTTAGTGTGAATATGCTAGCAACCACATGGGCTATGTATATGATGATATCAATTCATATTTTTGATAATATGTATTCTAATTGTGTGGGTCATGTACTATTTGGGTACGATGACATGGGCAGGATAGACAATGTCAAACTGTGGCTTTATGTGTGATTGTATGAGAGTATGTTAGCATTATGGGTGGTATGGTGTGTGTTTTTTTAGCATGCATAAGACTAACAGTTGTTGCAAGTTTCCTTATACCCCACTCCTCTCCTCCAGTACAACACTTCATCTAATAGGGGAAGTGTAAAGGCTTCCCACTCAATTGTGTACTAACTTTATTTAATTACAGGTGAAAGGTGCAAAAGCTTAGATGAGCACAGAGAGAGAGTGTAGAGGAGGGAAAAATCTTTAGTCCCTGATTAATGTATATTTTCATGTACAATAGTGTCGACTAGAGAGCGTTGTATGAAACTCTTTGTACTCTTATATATACGATGATGATGTTTATGTGTTTTTTGTGTTTTAGCAAAGCAATGCCTAGTTTGCCTTATGTAGAGACATGCATTTGTTTTATCTATTAAAATGTATTTTTAGTTTTTTGTGTGGTTGGAAAGTTCTATACCATTTGACCTTCCTTAATATAATCTATTCTACACATTATTGGTTTTTAATTATCGTGCTTCCGTTATAAGATCACTTGATCATAGGCATCACCCTACCCTAGCTAGGATGGGGTGTTACAATCCTCCCTTCCTCCCCCCCTTTGCTCATTTTCATCCACCATCAATTTTTATCTTTTGGAGCTCTCTCCCTCTAGCCTATTCAAGTTCCAACCTCTTTTGGCTTCCTCCATCTTATGCCTCGCATCTATATACACAAATCATAACCAACAACATCATCATTCATAAAAAAGAAAAAGGAAAATCTCTAACGCTTATTTAACATAAGTGCATAACTACTAATAAGACAACTAAAACGTCTAAGTAATGGAAGCTCCTACTTTGACAATAAAATGAAAGTAATAGCAATAATGAATAGAATTTAAAATATGATTATGCACTATGCCACCCCATGTAAGGTTATGAGAATTGGCAATGCTACATCAACCAAGCAAGGCTTGAAGTATAATCTTTTTAATTTAAATAGAACAAATAAAATAAAAACTTTTTAAAAGGTGTTAGATATATATATATATAAAGGAATAGGGCCACATGAACTATAGAGCTTGCTAGCTTGGAAGGGCCTTGATACATAACTGCATAAAACTTGGGCCAAATCAAATATGGTAGATTGGCTTTCTCATTAACCACCATCGTTCAGCAACCTAATAAGCCAAGAAACACCATGCAATTGAACTTGTTAACATATAGCTAAGAGAAGAAGCCCACTGCAGCACCTATTATTACAAATTTTATCATTGTGTCATCCTCCCTTTGTGTACTAATTATGCCAATGGCAAAGTTGATCCTACCCTCGCTATCCATTATGCATAACTCTAGTTAGAGTCTCCTTTCTTAGCAAAAGCCCAAATCTTTGTATGTGAAGACTCTAAGCATATGCATTAATCCCAAATGCTTAAACTTAGAAATGAAAACATAGAATAATGTTTCATCAAGAACAATTGATGTGATGCTTAGGGGTATGAATCACTAAAAGCATGTGCTCATGTAGGGCTTTGAATCTATAAATTTGGTGTGCTATCACCTTTGCATAGCTTATCATTGAAAGCCTTGTTGCCCCAAAGGCAACCTAAGCTTACCAACAAGCTCAAGTGGAGCATGCAAGAGACACAACTCAAACCATTCAAGAAGTACACCATGGTTGGATAGGCATGCATAGAATCACATTGAGCATTAGCTCTATGAAGACCAGAGCTTTTCAAGACCTAGATATGTCAAACAATCCTTGTCCAACTATCATCTAGCTAACAACCAGTAAATTCACATATTCAAGTCCCAGCACCATTATTGTTGTTGTGATGGACCCTATGAAACTACCAAACTATGACTACACTACCAAGACTACATGCACAAGTGTCAAATAGACTGTAAAGTACTTGAAAACAATGCAAAATAGTGCAATTTGGGAGACTACACTCCAAGACTATGCTACCCACTCTCTCGAGTGGTGTCAAGTGTAGGTACAATTTTGGGGCAAATGGGGGATGCAAAAGAGACAAAACTTGCTAATCTTGCTTGCTGAAGGAATTTTGGAGCTGAGATGCTAACCAATGCTAAGTTTTGGAGACTTTTGAAGGCAATTCTACATGACTATGCTAACTATGCTCTGCAGCGTAGTCCAAGAGAGTTAGAAAAATTTTGCCAAAATATGAGGTCCAGTGTAGACTACGTTGACTATGCTTTGGAGTGTAGTCCTAGTAGGGAAAGCATAATTTAAACACTTAGAGAAATCTAGAAAAAATTGATGTCTTCATGCAGACTACACTAACTACACTCTGGAGTGTGGTAGGAAGCATAGCCTCAGAAGTTAGAAAAATCTGCTAAACTGTTTTTCCATGCTCAGCAGGCTTGATTGCTTCTACCTTGACACTTAGGCAATTTTGAAAAAACTAGTCATTAGTGTGTAGACTATGCTAACTATGCTCTAGAGTGTAGTCTCGAGAGGGGGAGCATAGTTCATCACCTAGAAAAATCTACAACTATCATCGACACTTAGAAAAAATCTTACAAGACTTGACTACCTATGTCAACTACAATGACTATGCTGTAGAGCGTAGTCCTAGTAGTGGCAAGCGTAGTATCAACACTTAGAGAAATTTTCCAAGTTTTGACACTTAGATAAATTTATGATCGATACCCAGAAGCCCAAATTTGATGATGTTTTGTTGGCCCCTCTTTGCTAATGTCTAGAGGAGTGGCTCGAGAGACATCAACAAAGAATGCAAAACACCACAGTAGGCCTGGCACCAACATCGCCCATTAGTAGCTAACCAGATGTTGCTTCACCATGCTCAAGAGTGCTAAGGATGATGGCATGCTTAGAGGTAAAGGGTGTAGGGAATGCATTAGGGGATAATAAGGGAATGAAATGCAAATGGTGTGATACTGCAAGATGTGGAGTCAACGCAACTAATAGTGATCATGGTGCCAAAGTGGCTTGTTGCCAAAATAATGACCTCTTGTCAGAATGCTTATGAAAGAGTCAAAGTCCATGGCATCAGAATGACTTGCCCCTAAAATTGTAACCTCTTGTCAGAGTGCTTATGAGAGAGTTGATGTGGATTTAGGGTTGGACCAATTGCAAAATTGTAGCTTTACTAATTTTTCTTGGGGACATGTTTTTCCTCATTCTTTTACTCTTTTTTTTTCTTTTTTGAGTTTTTGATTTTGCATATTGCGAGATGCTAGCTACAGGATGCTTTCCATCAAGTGGGTTGCGTGCCACCTAACAGGCCTTGCTTTAGTGCAACCGTGTCACATCTATAGGGCAGGTGTTTCCTCCCTAGGATGAGTTGCATTACATCCACTTGCACTTTGACCAACCCACAGAGGCTTCCCATGAGACAAGTTGTGTTACATCCAATATGGGTTCTGTGGTTGACACAAAGAGGGTGCCATGTGCATTGAGGTTGCAAGCTCAATGATGTAGGGGAAGGCAAGGGAATGTAAAGTGGAATGGGTAAAAGCAAGTAGGCTATAGCAAGATAATAGCGATGTGCACTCCTGAGCGATTTAGCTAGCCTAATCATGCACATTAGAGAAATGTGGGAACTTGTCGCTATGATGAGGTGCATCTCTACACAACCACCTCTGAGGCTTTGTCCTGCAAACACAACTTAGAGAAAATAAGAAAACAGCCACACAACATGAGATGAGAGTAAATTGCTACATGCAAGGATGTTGCAAGTGTCATAAGTGCTTGACTAGTTACAAGAGCTTATAGAGCTAGTGCAGGAAAACAAGTGTAGGTGCTAGAGCGAGAAGGCTACAAAAACTCTAACAGCCACACCAATGGTGAATGCCTGAGTAAAGGCAAGAGCCCAACAAAGTGAGTGAGATGATGTGGGCCCTAATGCTGCCATTAATCCAAAGGGTTATGCTGACGATGAGAGCCTCCAAGCAATAATGAAATACCCAAAGTTGGTAATGCTACCGATGCAACCTAAGGCTGGTAGCACTAACAACTATGGTAAGAGCTCTAGAAGGTCAACAAAATGCGCAAGGGCAACTCCGAAAGATCAGCAAAATGCCTAATGACATAGAGTTGGAAGTATTGTTGCTCGCTTGTTTGCAAAACTATGTGTGTTGAACTATAAACCCTTTTTAAGGTCCTGGTAGACCATGAATCAATTTAAGGCCCTAGCAGATCATGAATCTAGTTTAAGGTCCTAGTAGATTGTGATGTGCTAGTTTATACTCCTAGCAGACTGTTGGGTGCCATTTTAATATCATAGCAGATGGTGGATGTTGTGCCAATTTAACATCATGGCCCAAGGATGAGCTATGCTAGTTTAGTATCATAGCAGATGACTATATACCAATTTATAGTCATAGTCAACTATGGATATGAATGCTAGTTTAATATCATAGTGGACATCTTGTGTCAGTTTATAGTCATAGTGGACTGTCTATGCCAATTTAGCGTCATAGTGGATGATGGCTTACCTTTCCTTGTTTGATATGCGATACTGTGTACTAGGCATAGTACAACTTTAGATACGAGTAGTTCACCATATTAGCAAATTCATTGTTGTCATGGTTAGCAAGCTTGAATGCTCCATTGCCATAGGCCTTAACAACCACGAAAGGCCCTTTCCAATTTGCAAACTTGTCCACAAGTTTGCAAATGGCCTTGAGGACTAAGTCCCCTTTCCTGATCAAGCGTCGATGCTGATTGTGATGGTGTTTCTACCATTGCATTTTTTGGTACTCAATACAATCAAGTGTCTACATGTAGTCCTCCTCTATGGATTCAAGGTCCATGATTCTCAACTCATCATTTTAAAACTCATCGATAAATCTTGAAAGGATTACATCGAGCGATGGGACCTACAATTCAAGAAGCAAGATGGCTTTAGATCCATAAAACAAACTATATGGCATCTTACCTATTGTAGTTCTTCATGTTGTACAGTAGGTCCAAAGTGCATAGGTTAATTATTCATGCCATCACCGTTTGCTGTTGCTAAGCATCTTCTTTAGAAGATTGATGATGACCTTGTTTGTGGCCTCTACTTGGCCATTTGCCTATAGATAGTAAGGTGACAAAAAGGAACATTTGATTCTAAAGCACTTGCAAAAGGCATTCATCTCAGCATTGCTAAATAGTGACCCATTGTCTATGACTATGGTTATGGTTAAACCAAAATAGGACACTATGTTATTAAGAATGAATTTGTGGACCTACTATGATGTGGTCTTCCTAAGGGAAATAACTTTAACCCAATTTGTAAAATACTCAGTGGCAATTATGATGAAGCTATGCCCTGTGAAAGACACAAGTCTTCTGGCCCTATGATGTCCAACCCCCAACATTGAAATGGCCATGTGATCTACATTGTATGCAATTCAATGGATGGCATGTGCATTAAGTTGTCATGCCATTGACATGTGTTGCATGTCTTAACCTTGGAGACACAATCGCGCTTCATGTAAGGCCAAGAGTAGCCTAAGCATCTGGTTTTCACTGCCATTGCCCTAGGTGCTATGTGGCCTCTGTAGAGTTCCTCGTGGACTTGTTCGATGATCATCTGTGCTTCGTTATCACCAACACAAGTCAATAATATGTCATCATAGGATATACGACACAAAGTGCTATCACCTACAATGACGTATTGCCACGATTACCTTCCCACTACATCCTTTTGGGCAATGATTAGATATTGTGAGGGTTCACCCTATAGAAGGTACGAATTGATGTCGTCGTACCACTCTACTGTGTGGGTTGTGCTTACTGTGGCTATAAATGCAATGTCAGTTGTTTGTGTGATAAGCATAGTGTAATCTACCATCGAGGTGGGAAATGCCTGAAACATTTTAGGTGAAATGCTTAAGGGTAACATTGCTAAGGCATCGGCAATGGCATTTTCATTACAAGGGATGTACTAAACATCAGCAGTTGCAAATTGTTTGAGCAAGTGCTTTGCCAGGTCATAATAAGGTTGCAAGTGTTGAGCTTTACAAGCGTAAACCTATGTGACCTAGTTAACCACCAATTGCGAGTCCCCTCAAACTACTAGGTTTTGTATTCCTAGGTCACAAGCTGCTAAGATGCCCTGAAGTAGACCCTCATACTCTACCACATTCTTAGTGCATGGAAATGCAAAACGATACATGAAGGGTTGGATCTCCCTAGAGGGAAACATGATTACAGTAGTGGCACTACCCCCTTGAGAGGTTGAAGCACCATCAAAAAGTAAGAGCACCTCAAAGTTGTTAGGCACTTGACTTATGCTAGTGACATGCACATCTTGAAATTCCAGATCTATCATTACTTGATCATCGATTGCAGAAGCCGTAAGTTGTGCAGCTATTGCTTAACCTTTAATTGATGCTTCTGCAATGTAATGCAAGTCAAACTTTGTAGTTATTACTTTCCAACGTGCAATGTGGCTACTCTTGTAAATATTCGTTGTAATTGCTTAGAGTACATTACTTTTGTAGATGATGTTGACTTGTTTACGAAAAAGATAATGCCTCCACTTCTTGAGTGCAAAGACCAAGGTGAGGCAATTCTTTTCCACATTATTATACTTTGCTTTATAGGCAACTAATGCATGGCTTAAGTAGTATACTGAAACCTCTAAACCATCATCTCATTTTTGCAAAGCAAAAAAGCGATGAAAGAATTTGATATAGCAAGGTAGATGTAGAATGGTTTATCCCCTTACGGAGGGTAGACCATTGGAAGTTGAGCCAACTCCTTTTTAAGGTTGTCAAATGCCTCTTGGCATTGAGCTATCCACTCAAAGTGGACTCCCTTTCTGAGCAAATGTTACATGGGCTACAACTTATCAGTTAACTATGTGATGCACTAGTATATGAATTGCAATCTACCTTGTAACCCTCATAGGTCCTTAAAGTTGGCCGATGGTGCTAAGTTGGTAATGGCCTTAACCTTATCCAGCTCTACGCGCATGCCCGCTTTGGATACTATGAAACATAGCATGTAGCCTATCTTGACATCAAAGACACATTTCTTAGGATACAACCTAAGCTCATGCTTCAAGCAATGTTTGAGCTCAAGGTCTAAGTCATCTATGTGGTTGTATGATGCTTTGGACTTAACTGCTATATTGTCAATGTAATCATTAAGCAAACTAAACAAATAATCACTAAAAATGTATGTCATGGCTTGTTGATAAGTTGCTCCTAAGTTTTTGAGCTTGAAAGGCATCATGGTGTAGCAAAAGGTACGCCAAGGGGTCATGAAGGTAGTAGTAAGTTGGTGCTTTGGGTTAATCCAAATCCGATTGTACCTCTAGAACTTGTCCATAAAGGACAACAAGGCATGACCAGCCGTAGCATCAACCAATTAATCAATACTAGCCAACGGGAAATCATTTTTAATGGTTACCTTGTTCATGTCCCAAAAGTCTATGCAGATGCGTATACTTCCATTTATTTATTTATTTATTTTATTTTTTTTGGTACAACCACAATGTTGAAGACCTAATCTACATAGTCAATGGTCCAAATGAAACCAACTTTGTAGAGCTTAGTGATTTCATCGTGGACTACCAACACCATCTCATGCCTAACCTTGCGACCTTTCTGCTTAAATAGTTTTATGTTGGGATCAAGGATTATGTTGTGTTGCACTACATAAGGATCTAGGCCTAGTATGTCTTCATAAGACCATGCCAATGCCTTGATGTCTTTATTTAGTACTTTTGTGATGTTTTGGGTGTGTTGAGGCTCTAACAAAGAACTAAGTTTCAATGTTTTCATCTTGCCAATAGATGTTGCTTAAGGGACTTCAACAAAGGGATCCTCAATGATGTCACCTACCTTTAGATCTAGAGCCCTAACTAGATGGTCTAGCTAGTCTAGCAATGCCTCTATAAATATTATGTATTAATCGTAAGCCATGGGCTCAAGGTCTAAGCATTGTTGATCTATACATCGTGTGAGATCACCATGAGGCCTAGTGATGACTAGAGATGAGTGAAGATGCTTGTACGTAGTCAAGTTGTAAATTCTGCAATAACCCTACAAAACAACTAGAAAAATGTCAAGCAACACCTATTTTAATGAAAGTAATATGCACAGTTAAAGAAAACAATGTAATAAAATTTCTCCTAAGTATGAAAATGAGATTCTAAAGGCAAGGGACGTGTGGGCTGGTTTTAGGCCTCGATAGGCCATGGGGTGCTAGTTTAATTATCTTAGTGGACCATGACGCACCAATTTAAGGTCTTAACAGAACATGATATAGCACTAAATGCATCATTGGAGTTAAGCTTGGTGCATCGAAAAAGCAAACTTGGCTTGGGTGCTCTAGGCAACAAAAAAAATTGAAAATTTTTCTAAGTTCAGGGATAGCTAGAAAAATTGATAAATTTTCTAACTCTGGCGACTACGCTCCCACCCAACTACACTTGCCAAAATGTTACCTTGAAGTGGATGCTAGAACCCCAATCTGACCAATGTGAATGAGGGAGAGTGAGTCCTGAAAAGCTTACTGCGGACACGCATGGAGGAGCAAAGCGTGCCACCGCCACCAGGTAGCCTGACTACGCTCCTTTTTGTTTTTTGACTTTTCCTACACTTAGGCATTTGGAGCTTAGGTTTTGGTTTTGGCGACGTCTTGTCGTGGCAAGAGCCATCGCTGCCATGGCTATTTGGGGCCACCACGACTAGGGAGATAGTGCGCATGTGTTGCAAGGGTTTTGTGGAGTGAGGGTTTTTTGTGATTTGCATGGGGATGGAAGGTGAAGCGTAGAGACTAGGGCTCATAGCATTTTGCAGTGATGGTGGCTGCTGCGATAGTTGATATGGCTGCAACAGCAAAAGGGAAAGGTTGTGGGCCTGGGAAAAATTTTAGGCTCACGGGATGGGAGATTGGGGTTTGGCAGTGCCCTAGGGCTATCACTCGTAGGACTGTGGCGCCAATAGCCTTTAACACTTTTCCCTTTTTTCTATTTCTCCTCTGCCTAAGGCAAGGATGAGGGTTTGGCAACAACTGCCAAGAGCCACCGCTTTTCCCTTTTTTCTATTTCTCCTCTGCCTAAGGCAAGGATGAGGGTTTGGCAACAACTGCCAAGAGCCACCGCCTATGGAGTAGGGTGTGCGACAGAGGGTTCATGCCCTTTGTTTTTATTTCGCTTTGAATGTTTCCTATGCGGGGCAAGGGATCAATAGTGTTGGCAGTGGCCATGGACAACCGTCGCAGGGCCAGGGGTTTTCTCTCTCTTTTGGTATTTGTTTTTGAAAAAAATGTTAAAGGCCGAAACGTGGAACAAGAGTAGGGACACGAGCATCGGCAATAGCCAAGACAGCATACCACAGGGCAAGGACACAATAGAGAGTTTCTGCTATTTTTTATTTTTTTCTTTATGTATGAGGGTGGCCACCGAGGCCGTGAGGGCATTGCACCCTAGTGCGACGAGGGCTGCAAGGGAGACGTATGGCAGTGCTGTGGGGAGTGTTCGGTGGCACAGCAACAGGGGCCATGACCACGGTAAGCGCTAAGCGTATTAGGCACAGCATTGAGCAGTTTTCTTTTTCTTTTCTTTTTTTTTAAATATTTCAAAATTTTGGGTGTACTTAGCAATTATAATTTTTTCTTGAAATTTTTCCAACATAGCCAATAGTTAGAAACATTTTCAAGTTTTTTTAGGCTACGCTACTAGAGGCAACACAGAGTTAGAATTTTTTTGTAGTTTTTCAAACTACGTTGCCCAGAGTTTGAAAAATTTTCAAAAATTTTATGCAAAATTGTTAAACCTGTAAAATGTAGAATGCTAATGCCAAATATGCAATCATGCCAAAATGAAATGATAATGCAACTTGGCATGCTAAATACATGATTATGCAAAACCAAATGATAATGCTATGCAAAACATATTGTACCCCAGTGAGTACCAGGCACATCAAATGTATATATTGACATCAAATGTATATATTGACATCCTATACCCGTAGAACCTCAGTGGGCCCTAGGATAATTTTTTTTAACTTACACTATGTCATGTTAATTTTTTGCTAAGTGTGTTAAGTGTAATTTAATGTATTTTTTGCTAAAATGCATCTATTATATACTAACACTATGTTTGTTGCCTTGCTATTGTAGAGTGTTGCTAAAACCCATCTTAGTCATTGTGAAGCTTGTCAGCATTCTTTGATGCATGAGCAAGCCTATGCCCAACATGCTTACATTGGATATGCGGGTGGGTCATCAGGCAATATGGTTTCGACCCAGAGCATCCAAGTTCCTAGCTTTCCTGCTATAGCATTTTAATGTGATTATGTGATCACACTTAATGGTAGAGGCTGCAGGTGCCATCATTGAGACATTGCTACCCGAGGCCAACTGGGACATATTGAGATGTATGTCCATTGAGCCCACTACCGGTGATGGCAGAGCAGGTGGTTCAAGGTAAGGTCCCAAGGGCACTCGTCCCTTGTCTAGGATCTAGGGGATGCTAGAGTTCTCTTGTTATAGCAAGAGAAACACCCTCTTTGTTGCTTTACATGTGCATACAATGTTCCAGAATCCACCTGGGACTGTATACTGTATACTGTGTAAGAGGGTAAGTGCTCTTATGGTTTTGCATTATGCTTCTTACTATTGTCCCATGTTAAGTTTGTTAACTACTAAGTGATCATGCCTAATGCCAGGTTTGAAGTTAATGATTAGAAGCTCCATGACAAGAAAGAGGCTCTTACTTTGACCTACACTACCCTAGAGGTGTTCACCTCTAGTCCTAACTTTCAGAAGGTCATACTTGAGCAGGTGAGAGATGATCTAAAGAATTACTCCACCCGATACTTGAAGACATTAGACCAATGCAAAAACTATGGTTGGCTTGATGAGGGGTGGGCTAGTGGTGTGCCCAAATTTGAAGAGCTAGTTACAGCACCATCTATGCCTCTCACATCATTTGTTCCACATAAACATCTATCGTTTTGCTCTTATGCTTAATCACATGCACTTGTTGATTTGCCCTTGCTTAATTTTAACTTTGTTTTTGCCTATGTTGTAACTATAGTTGCTTCAGGAGAGGTGACAATGGTCATCACAATTCGTAATGAGGCCACCCTCATCATGAAATACGGCAATGTGGAGGGGGTATAACATTGGTTGTACTATGAGGCCTCAAAGGCATTGACCAATCGACTTACATGTGTTGGGTTGATGGACCTTTTCTTGGTCCTTAGCCCAAGCATTTCGGTGGCCGAAATGGTCACCATTATAAACTCCTTCAGCAATGACATCAGCCACTTCATCATCTGCATGCATAGAGTGAGGGTAGTCTTGGACCTCAATGAGGCCTTCTTTGCTAATCTCCTTAGCCTTTTCTCCAATGGCCAGTTGGTCATTGACAAGGCCAAAAGAGAAGTGGACCTTAGAGAGGAGATTAAGGAGTGGCTAGAAGCCACTCAATCTCACAAAGGAATCCTAATTAGGAACATGCATGTGCTTGAGGTCTGAGAGCTCTATCCTCTCTTCGTGCCCATGCCTTCTCGAAGTTGCTCTCCCAAGGAAAAATTCTTTGAATAGAGCAAGCACGAGTGATGAAGGAGGTACTACAGGAGGGCACAAGGTTCAATTGGGCCTCTTACATCGCCATCAGACTACATGCAGAGATCACAAGGTTGTGCTACAACCTCCATGCAAGGTCTCACATGCACTTCACATTTTTCATAGCATATTTGCAAAGGTTTGCAAATCTCCTAGTGGTCCGAGATAGCGAGCGTTAGGTAGTGCAAGATTGTGAGCAACTTTCAAAGGCTTCGATGAAGCACTTGTTTGCAACCACTCGTACATAGGACCCCCCAAAAGGGATTGATAAGTTGTATTCAGTTATGACCAAAGGCCATTTGGGGTAGTCACACTATTCTTGTGACAGTGTGAGCGAGTGTCCTCCAATCATTATTGGGGATGTGAACAAGGTTAACTATTGTACTGACCTAAATCGTCGGTGTAAGGCTAGAAGGGAAATAGACACTCAGAGATCGTCGGACAGCCATAGCTGACCCTGCCTTCACCCGAGGGCAAGCTGGAAAAGTAAACAAAGGCAGAGTGCCTTGGATGGCCTGCACACAAATCAACCAAGGACTTCCCCGAGCGTAAGCTACGGCTAGTGCTGGGGTTATCATAAAAGGGATGTAAACGGAATGCAAACAGTGATACGAAATGTAAACAGAGCGTACTGAATTATAAATAAAGCGTAAATAGAGCTATATTGTAAACAAAGCAAAAACTGAATTAAATAATGTAAATGGAAGGCAATAATGAAACTGTATTATATTGTTTTAAAAAAATGTGCATCGGTCAGAGCATAGTTGCACACGTGTGGATGGCAAGTCAAACGCCTAGCCCCGCGATGATATGACGTGATGATGTGATGATGAAGGTGAGAAATGCCTGGATTCTAGGAGTCAAGTGTGCCGAGCGCCCAAGGATTGTAAGTTCTCTCCTCTCTCAGAATTTCCAATCTCTCCAATTTTTGCCTCACCAATTTGTTGCCTCCTAGTTTATGTAAATTGACAGGGTATTTACAGGGTTGGGCCAAGCTCGGGCACAAAATCCAAGAATGGAATCAACGGCTGTGAGATGAGAGGAAAGAAGATCTAGTGACATGTGTCCCATGGATAGTTGGCACGAGTTGGATATGTGTTAGATAGTTGCATTCTTTAACCAAGTTTAATGTATCTATGTTGGATCGTTGTGCATGAGTTGGATGTGTGTTGGATAGTTGCATTTTTGACCAAGTACATTGCATTTTACAATTTATGGATTATTCAAGCCCATAAAAGCACATTTAATTTAGACCATGAGGACTTGACATGCCCAAAAATGGGGATTTATAATGAAATGTACAACAAGAGAAATTTGACTGCCCAACGTGACCTACAGTGTGACCTGCAATGTGACTTCCAAAACTTGCAATTTTGAGCTGAAATCTAGAATTTTTGAAGGCTAGTACCCATAGTTATCAATAGTGAACCCTAAGAATGACTTACACCCTTGAAATCAAGTCATTTTGGCTCAGTTTTGGGGCTCTAAAAGTTGGTGACGCTGATTCTTATGTTGTGCAACGTCTAAAAAAGTAACCCCAGCGTCACCAAGTCAAAATGGCATATTTGAGGCCCAAATCTTGATTTTCTAGAGGCTAGGAGCTACTGGGGACCTTGGTGAAGGTCATGGAGGGTCCTTGTGCTCGATTTCGACCTATTTTGACTTAATTTTGGGGCTCCAAAAGTTGGTGACGTTGATCCTTACGCTGTGCAGCGTCTGAAAAAGTAACTAACGTGTACTTAGCCAAAACCAAACATTTTGAACCCAAAAATTTTGATTTTGGATGCTAGAAGTTGGTGCAGTCACTTGTGGGCCTTGGGGGGACCTTTCTTGTTGAATCATGGATCATCAGGGGCTATTTCGGAGGCCTCCAAGTTTGGTCACGATGTACTCATGTTGGGTAGCAGCATGACTTAGCTTGATTCTTGTCTAAAAGTGCTAGGCCAAAATTAGTGGTGTTTCATTGGCCCCTCTTTGTTGACGTCTAGAGGAATCTACCCGAGAGGCGTCAACAAAGAAGTGCAAAACATTATGAGCAACAAAGCATCAAACATTAACCATCGGCCCTTGGCTAGGTGTCATCGCACCATTTTCAAAAGTACATGGGATTGAGGGAATGTGGTTCAAGATGCAAGGGAATTGGTTGTAACCAAGGAAGCTAGGAGGTTAAGAGCTATGATTGCTGCTGGGATTTTTGGGAGAGGAATGTTCTCATGCGAATGAGTTGTATTTTGGTCCTTGTCCATAGCCAGTGTTCAGCAAACTCGGAGCCAAGACATAGGAAGTGCATTCTTTGGAGAAACGGGACTCTTATAGAGTGTTTACAAGGCCTGTTGTAAATATCCAAAGCCATGCAATGATATGCAACATGGTCTCTTTGAGACATGAGTGTAACTTTTTTTTTCAAGACAACTACCTTCTCTCCTAGGGCTTGTATGAGAATAGCCAATAGTCTTTTCTTTGTGATGTCAACAGGGTCATGAAGACCTTTTCCGTACATTTTGCCCTTTGACCTTCTGTGCTTTTTCTTTTTTTATTTTTTTCTTATTTTTTTCTTTTCTTTTCTCGGTCTTTTTGAAAGAGCTTTCTTTTTGTGTTGTGCTTGTGTTCGAGCGCTTGCATTTTGTGTCATGCATCGTATACTGTGTTTTGCGTTGCAACTGCTTAGAGAGTCATAGTGTGCAACAGTGTATCAAGAGTTTTTGAGGTGAGAAAAATGTATCAGGGGGGTGTAATTGAATAGGCTAAGGGAGCATGATTGGGAATAGGGAATGTGTCAAGAGTCAGGAATGTACTTATGAACGGATTGATTAACCCAGTCGCATGCGTCAGGAAAAATGTGATACCTTGTCCTCATGATGAAGTGCATCTATGCATGAATGCCTCAGAAGTGTCATCCTGCAAACACAACTCTAAGAAGATAAGAAAACCACAAATGAAATAGTTAGCTAAACACTTTAAACAAGGAGATGGAGTCACCATGTGCAATTTTCAAAGCAAACAGAATCATGAACAGCATCAGTTTCATTAGGCCCCATGAGATGAATCATGCAACAAGTCTTTGTGGAACATGAATAGCTGATTGCAGCAACACATCTTTTCAAGTTTTTCCTGGTCATTGATGATGTCACTAGTTTATAGTCTTAGCAGACTGTTGTGGATTAGTTTCACATCATAACCCCTTGGACAATGCCAGTTTAGCATCGTGGCGGATGGTGCATTACTAGTTATAGTCATAGCATACTATGAAGAGGCAAACTAGTTTATAGTCTTAGTGGACTCTAGATGCTAGTTTCATGTCATGGTGGATGGATGTAGCAGTTTAGTGTCATACCGGACAAAATTTTGTGGTATTGGTTTTAAGTCATAATCCAAGACTACTCTGTGGTATCAGTTTTAAGTCATGATGCTAGGACTACTCTGTGCCAGTTTATAGTCATAGTGGACCGATGCTTACCTTGCTTGTGTAAAGTGTGATGCTGCATGCATGGTCATGCTACATGCCTGTGAGATCCTATAAAAATCAACTAAGAAGAAAACAACATCAAGCGACACCTATCGTACATAGAGTTAGAATGTATGAATGAAAGAAAAGCAATGCAAAAAGTGATAGTTTTAGGCCTTTCTAGGCCGTATGCTAGTTTAAGGCCTTTTCGGGCCATGTGTTTTTGTAGTTTTATGTTTTTATGTTTGATGTTTTTCAAATGCAATGTGTAAACTAAGTTGACGAATGTCTAAACAAAGAAAAATATGTGATTTAAGTGAGCAGGCAAAATGTAAACGCATAGGCTAGTGCAATGTAAACAAAAATCAAAAATGCAGGGTAGGCATAAGGTAGGCAAGCCTCAAGCACATTTTCAGCCAAGGGAGAGTCTTGGTCATGTAGTTGCTTCCTAATTAGGCATGGATTAGGGAGCATGCAAGGTTTAGGGTCCTTTGGTGGGTTGTCGACTTCAACCACTCATTCGGGTGTGTTAGCCTTAAGTGTTGCGTTGGTTGTCGTAGGTGTACCATTAAGAAACTCTTCTTCCAAAACTTGCACCATGTCTATGTCATGGATAGTCAAAGAGGAAACGTTATCACCATGGATGATAACTTGACCACCTTCGTATGGAAGGTGGATTTTTTAGTGGATGGGAGAGGAGATGGTCCTTGGTTGAGCTAGCCAAGGCCTACCTAGAATCATGTTGAAACCTGGCATCTCCTCTATGACAGTGAAATTTGTGCTAGTGGGGAATTTCTCTCCTACTACAAAGGCTAAGTTGATTGTACCCTTGACCCTGACATGTGATCCATTGAAGGATTTTAGACATGTGGTTTTGGTTGGCCTGATTTCATTTGCCAAGCCTAACTTGTCGATGACGGAGTACAGGACTACATTCGTTGCTGCACCATCGTCAACATGCACTCTATGGATGGTGCACTGCCCAACACAAATGCTAATGGATAATGGAGCTGTTGTGACTTCCCCTTTTTTGGGATTGACTTTAACTGCATCGTCGCAGAAGGCTAAGGTATTTGAACCCAATCCTTGTGGTGTCTGTTGTGAAATCATTGCACGGATGGATTCTTCATTTGCGGGGATGTCCTCTGTAACAGGAATGGATGCTAACGTTTGAGCCAAGGCTTCGCGGTGAGTGTCTGAAGTCATGACCAGGTCGTACAAACTCATCATTGTGTTCTTCTATTTTATTGCTTGTTTTACTTGGGTTAGTGCAGCTACGAAGTCCTTATCATTAGCTATTTTGTTGGCCTTGACTTCCTCTATGAAGCTTGAGAGATAGACCTCTCGAGAGGGGGACTTAGGCTTCGTTTTCTTAGGGGTAGGGGCCCCAATGTTCAGTTGTTGTTTGCAAGTTGTGGCCTTTGCTTCGACCATGGGAGTTGAGAGGTGCTCGTTTTTCCTTTTGTGTTCCCATTAACAAAAGGTTGCTTAGCGGTTTTTGTTATAGCGTCATGTCAGTTTAACGTCTTAGCGGACGAGTCATGCCAATTTAACATCTTAGCGGACGAACGTTGTCAAGTCTTGACCACAAAGGGTGTTGTGGGTGCCCGAGGTGGCACTTTGATAACAAAGGGAGGCCTCTTATTTGTGGAGGCTAGGGGAATCCTTGCCTTGCTAGGAGGCACACGAATCACTAAAGGTTTTTGCATAGGTTTTGGCTTGCCACCCATGCTAATTGAGTTTATGACATAGGAGGCATCGTCTATGTTGGATTGACTTTCCATGTCAATCACTAGTTGGCCTTATTTTATCATTCCCTGTAGGTCATCTTGCAAGGCATTACAGTTGTCTGTATTGTGACCATCCATTTGATGGTAATGACAGTATTGGTCCAATTTAAAATGTTGTGGGACCAAGGGCTCATTTGGTACTGCTAAGGTGGGGTTCCTTAGTAGCTCGCAATACCTGTCATGTTTTTGATGAGTAATCTCTGATACATGTTTGTGTTGGATTTTCCTAGCTTTCAAGAGTTGCTCCAATAGTTGAGAGAGTTGCATCGATAGTGGTGTATACTTTGAGCGGTCCTTACATTGAAAGTTGGGCCTTGGGGTGGCCCTTGCCAATGTAGGTGAGTTGGTGCCAAAGTTGGTAGGTTTGTTAGCTGGGGATTTAGGTTGCTTAGCTTTTGGGCCCCAGTTGGTTGCTTTTGTGATTGCGGTAACTATTGCCTCAGTTGTATTTTTCTTGTGAGTATCTTGGTTTTTGTAGGCCACATAAGCTGGGTCATTACTAGCTTGCACTAATTCCTCTATGTCCTTAATTTGTACGAATGCCTAACTCAAAGTACGGGGTTTTAGATAGTAAAGCTTCGATTTAATGAAGTCATTTGCAGCTACCTTAAGGATGGTAAGCAGATATTTTCAGGAATAGATTCATGAATTTCATTTAGGGCAGCACTCCATCTTTGGATAAATTTCTGTGTTGGCTCTAAAGGTGCTTGTTTAATTTGAATCAAGCTATCTAACGTGGGTTCAGGTTTTAGATTGTATTTGAAACGGGTGAAAAATTAGTGCAACAAATCCTCCAGAGAAGATATAGAGCTACGGGGTAAGGCTCAGTACTAGTCTAAGGCTTTTCCTATTAAAGACATAGCAAACACACAAAAAATTACATGGGGCCATGCTTGAAGCAAAAGAATTTCAGTTCGGAATGTTACTAGGTGGACATTTGGGTCTCCCTCTCCATTGTACTTGGTCAACTGAGGTAACGAGACTCCCTTTGGCAAGGTTAAGGGTGGAACTGAGGGGTCAATTGGGTCATCTTGATAGAAATATAGTACTTTGACTTCCTCATTGTTCAAAGTTTTAAGGCATTTTAATTCCTCTGCCAAGGAATGCATCATTTTTTGTGTGTCTACCCATTCTTGGCCGGTAGGCAAACCAGTGGATTGAGTGGATTGTGGATGATAATGATTTAATTGTTGCATTGTTTGTGGAAAGAAAGGTTGTTGGGCTAACATTTGTTGTGGCGGGACAGCATTCGGGGCTGAGATTATGAGATGTGGTATACTATAGTGAGTAGACGAGTTTTGCTGAACAGCTGGTGGGACCCACTGCCCAATCACTGGTTGTGAAGTAATCATTGGTGCTTGTTGGATTTGTACTAGAGGTATGTAATGGATAGACGTGGAGGTGGGTATGACCGATGGCATTCCAATCACTTGAGGTTGAAAGATTGACCCTACATTAGTTTGAGGAGGGAGTTGTTGGGATTGTACATGTGGAGGAATGATGGAAGTAGACACATCAGAGTGAATATTATTGGATATGGAGAAGATAGGAATGGAAGTAGGTACCTCTTGTTGGGAAACTGGTGCTCGAGTGTTTGTGGATGAAGGAGGAAGCACAATTTCTTCCAGGAAAGGATGAAATAATGGATTTGTGTAGACATGGGGACTAATGGTATGGTAGGAATCTCCATGTTTAGATTGGGCTACAAAATCATCTTCCTCATCTTGAGGCTTTATTGGTGGTAGCTGTAAGGCTTGACTTCTAGCCATAAGAAGCTGGGATATGAGTTTATGATGGTGTTCAGACAACAGGATTATATCAAATGTTGAAGGGATGAACTCACGTTATCCTTTGTGGATAAATTCATATTCTCACTTTGCTTCCCTTTCTATACAATCGATAGGCAAGTTGGCTTGGATTTTTACACAAATGAAGTTATATTGTTCAGGGCTTAGTGTGGCTCACTTTGGCTAGATTGTGGTATCAAACATGTTAGGCATTGATGTAGAAGGTTGATCTGGATTCATATTCACAAATTGGGTTGTGAAAGTTGCTATTTGTAGAAAATGGCTAACTTTGAAAATGAAAAAAAAAATAAAAAATAAAAAAAATAAAAATGACTAAATCTATTGGTAGCAGGTAAATGGATAAGTGTAAAAATGAAAGAAAAAAAATGCTAAGTGTGAAAACTGCTAAAAATGGCCAACTCTAGCACTACACTCGCTACGCTGGAGCTTGCTATGCTCTGAGAACTTGTTATGCTCTCTAGAACATCCAGAGTTTTGACTAAGTGCTAATCAAAAATGTAAACAGAAATGGTTCATGCCCTCCTTCTAGCGCCAAAAACTATACTGACCTAAATCATTGGTGTAAGGCTAGAAGGGAAATAGACATTGAGAGATCGTCGGACAGCCACAGCTAACCCTACCTTCACCTAAGGGCAAGCTAGAAAAGTAAACGAAGGTAGAGTGCCTTGGATGCTCTGCACGCAAATCAACCAAGGACTTCCTCAAGCGTAAGCTATGGCTAGCGCTAAGGTTATCGTAAACGGGATGTAAACGAAATGCAAACAGCACTACGAAATGTAAACAGAGCGTACTGAATTATAAATAAAGAGTAAACAAAGCTATATTGTAAAAAAAAGCATAAACCAAAGTAAATAATGTAAATGGAAGGCAATAACGAAACTGTATTATATTGTTTTAAAAAAATGTGCACCAGTCAAAGCATAGTTGCACACGTGTGGATGGTAAGTCAAACGCCTAGCCCCAGGATGATATGACGCGATGATGTGATGATGTGATGATGAAGGTGAGAAGTGCTTGGATGCTAGGAGTCAAGTGTGCCAAGCACCCAAAGATTGCAGGTTCTCTCCTCTCTCAGAATTTCCAATCTCTCCAATTTTTGCCTCACCAATTTTTTGCCTCCCAGTTTTCGTGAATTGACAGGGTATTTATAGGGTTGGGCCAGGCTCGGGCATTAAATCCAAGAATGAAATCAAATGCTATGAGATGAGAGGAAATCAGATCTAGTGACATGTGTCCCATGGATAGTTGGCACGAGTTGGGTGTGTGTTGGATAGTTGCATTCTTTGACCAGGTTCAATGTATCTGTGTTGGATAGTTGTGCACGAGTTGAATGTGTGTTGGATAGTTGCATTCTTGACCAAGTACATTGCATTTTACAATTTATGGATTATTCAAGCCCATGAAAGTACATTTAATTTAGACCATGAGGGCTTGACATGCCCACAAATGGGGATTTATAATGAAATGTACAACAAGAGAAATTTGACTGCCCAGTGTGACCTACAGTGTGACCTGCAATGTGACTTCCAAAACTTGCAATTTTGAGCTAAAATCTAGAATTTCTGAAGGCTGATACCCATAGTTATCAATAGTGGACCCTGAGGATGACTTACACCCTTGAAATCAAGTCATTTTGGCTCAGTTTTTGGGCTCTAAAAGTTGGTGACGCTGATCCTTACGTTGTGCAACGTCTAAAAAAGTAACCCCAGCATCACCAAGTCAAAATGGCATATTTGAGGCCCAAATCTTGATTTTCTAGAGGCTAGGAGCTATTGGGGACCTTGTTGAAGGTCATGGGGAGTCCTTGTGCTCAATTTTGGCCTATTTTGACTCAATTTCGGGGCTCCAAACGTTGGTGATGCTGATCCTTACGCTCTGCAGCGTCTAAAAAAGTAACTAAAGTGTACTTAGCCAAAACCAAACATTTTGAACCTGAAACTTTTGATTTTGGATGCTGGAAGTTGGTGCAGTCACCTGTGGACCCCAGGGGGACCTTTCCTATTGAATCATGGGCCATCGGGGGTTGTTTCGAAGGCCTCCAAGTTTGGTCACGCTATACTCATGTTGGGCAGTAGCATGACTTAGCTTGATTCTTGTCTAAAAGTGCTAGGCCAAAATTAGTGGTGTTTCAACTATTATATTGTAGAAATGATGGGACCTTCCAAGGTGAAGATCAAGAGACCACACCCAGTGAAGAAGGCTACCCCTACAATTAGATAGGTGAGCATCAAGAAGATCCACCTCAAAATCCCAAGCTTGCACACAAATGTTGCAAGTTAGTATACATATAGATGCACCTGTTTATATATTTTTTATGTTTATTTTTTTAGTTTTTTTTGGCTAAGTTATAATGCTAAAATGCTATGTTTGTAAATTAGGCAAGAGGACTATTGAAGTAGCATCAGCAACAGTAGCAGAGGTGGCCCCTCCTCAAGCTGAGGAGGAAGGAGTACCTAGGGAGGAGCTGCACGAGGCTACAAAGGCCTTCCAGTAGTTTGAGGCAGAGAGGCTATTCCACCCTAATGAGGTGATTTTGCTAGCCTCTTTGATGGTGTACATCTGGGAGATCTCGGTGCCCCCCAACCCTGCTCCCCCACACCCCCACCCCCCACCTCTCACACCTAAGGGCTTGCTAGGTAATTGCCTTTAAGCTACCATCTATTGTTGCTCTTTTGCTCTTGCATCCTTGGCTATTTAGTTGTTGCTAAATATCATTGTTATGCAACCTCAGATGTACCTACCAGTAGTCCATCACCTACATCTACCTACCACATGAAGTTGTGGGTAGAGACGTCAGATAAGTTTTTCTTCATGGAAGGCATTGTTGAGGATATGGTAGATCACCTACAATAGGCAAATCCTAAGCTCGGTATGCATGTTTTTGTTTTTCCTTTGTTTCTTTACTGATTTTAATGCTTAGTTTGTGGCTAATGTTTATTTACTTGTTGCATACCAATAGGTACTAAGCTCTGCTGAGATCCAAACCGAGTGGCTAAGATGGATGTCGTCCCCAAGTACCCTTCTAAAATGGAGCAAGTGCCTCGTCATGTATACAAGGCAACCAACAAGTGCACGTTTTCCTATGCAAAAGCATTATGGAATTGTAGACACTCAAATAAGCACCTGTGGAAATGCATGCACAAGCTTTAGGAGAGAGTGGCATGCCAAGACAAGAAGATCGAGGACCTCCAATCTTGATATGATTTCTTGGTAGCTCGAGCACAAGGAGATAGTACCTAGTAGACCATAGAGATTAACTATGCCAGGTACTGGTCAACCATCTAGGGCAAGAACAAGGCCACTTGAGAGATCATTGAGCAGAGGCTACAAATGGATCTGCTTGCCTAGAAAAGTCAAGATTGGAAGAATTTTAGTGCTAAGGTGCACAAGTGGGATCATATGTAAAAAAACCACAAACACCACTATAAGCATGAGTGAGATGCATATCTCTAGCAACTTAAAGAAGAGTCCATTGACCATCGCCACCTTGAGATGTTTGTTGAGGCAATTGGCAGAAGATGGGCCTTCGAGATATTTACTCTCCACGTAGTGGATGGTGGTTCCCCAAAGCGGGAGATTATCATGCCTTTATGGGAGACTTCATCTGCCACCTTTTCTATGTAGCTACTTGCATGGACCAGTGTGGACAAAGAAAAGACCCTTGTAGGTGTTGACTTTGGCTAGGAAGACTAGATGTGGCTATCTGAGGTCGAGATCCTTCGATGTTTGGAGGAGGGCCTTAATATCTTGTCTTCAGACATGGTTGATGGGGGATCCTCTTAGGTTAGTTTTTGTATTATTTTCATACTTTTTTTATTAGTTTGCATATTGTACATTTGCTTATAGGTTTGTTGTTTTTTTTTTTGCCATTAATAGGCACTAAGTAATGTTGCAAGCCCCAGCGACGTAATGGAAGAGGATGGACCTCCACCCCCACCTTGTACCACTGGTTGAGAAAATCCTGATGTAGCCCTGTCATTGGATGTTTTTGTATTTTTCACTTGATGTATAATGTGAATGATTCATTCTCTATGAGATGTTATAGACATTTTTTGCTATACAGCATGTACGATGTGTAGATTTTTGTATTTATTTATTATATGTTTGATGCTAATGATGCGATGAGTTGATGCAATTGGGCTATAGCGATTGCTAGTTTTAGGCCATTTCGGGTTGTGTGTGTAGATAACGTTTTGATAGTTTTAGGCCATTTCGGGCCCCAACGATAATTTAAGGCCATTTCAGGCTATGCAGTAATAGAAAAGTATTACCAATTTTAGGCCATGATGGGCCATGCAATGCCAATTTAGGGCCATGGTGGGCCAATGTTGGTAGTTTTAGGCCATTCTGGGCCATGAAGTGTGAAAGAGATTGTTAGTTTTAGGCCATGACCGGTCGTATGATAGTTTAAGGCCTTTTCAAGCCATGCATTGAAGGGAAAAATATTGCTAGTTTTAGATCTTATTGGGCCATGGTATTTTGTAATTTTTTGAATTTTATGATTTTTATGTGTTTTCATATTTTTATGTGTAAACTAACCACTGAAAAGTAAACAAGTGAAAATGTAAAGTTAGTGAAAATGTAAGAATAAAAGAAATAAATGCATAATGAGGCAAACAATGCAAAAAGCATAAACAACCAAGCTAGTGTAAAATGCAAACAAAATGAGAACAAGAAAAACATGCAGAAGTGGGGCGAGCAGGCACCTAGTGCCTATTGGACCAAGGGGATGCCTTAGTCATGCAATTGCTTTCTAATTTGGTGTGGATTAGGGGGCATGTAGGGCTTGGATGGTACAATGCGGTACTTGCCTTGACCTTCATCAACTATGTCAAAGGGCAGTTCTACCTACAAAGCATCCTTTGGAAGGTCAAGGGTACCTGTTGGCTGCTTAGGTTGGTCTACCTCATGTTTTTTGCCTTCATCCTTCACAAGAGGTATGTCATCAAGGAACTCCACCTCTAATCCTTATTTAGTATCAATGTTGCTAACGGTCAAAGAGGTTGCATTGCCATTATGTATGATGACCTTTCCACCTTCATATGGAAGGTGGATTTCCTAATGGATAGGGGAGGAGATGGCCTACAGCTGGGCTAGCCAAGGCCTACCCAAGATCAAGTTGAAACCTAGCATCTCCTTAATCACTATGAATTCAGTAGTTGTGGGGAATTGCTTCCCTACCATGATAGTTCCCCCTATGACAACACATGACCCATTGAAGGATTTTGGGCATGTTTTCTTTATTAGTTTAATTTAATCAGCAAGATCAAACTTATCAACAACTATGTATGGGATGACATTGGTTGCCACCCTGTCGTCAACATGTACCCTCTGGATCCTAGACTAGCCCATACATATGGTGATAAACATCAATGCGATAATGACCTAACCCTTCTAAGGATCCACCTTAATCACCTCATCATGAAATGCCAGGGGTTTTGAACTCGATTCCTATGGGGGAGGAGGCAACATCACAGCATGGATGGACTATCTATTGGGATGTCCTCCGTAATGGGAATAGAGGTCAACATGCAAACTAATGCTTTGTGGTGGGTGGAGGAGGTCATTATCAAGTCATACAAGCTTAATGTTGTATTTTTTTTCTTCAAGGCCTATTTGACTTATGCCAATGTATCAAGGAACTCCTTTCCACTCTCTACTACCTTGTTGTTGGCCTTCATCTCCTTCATGCAACCCAAGAGAAAAATCTCTTAGGGAAAAGATTTAGGCTTTATTTGGTTTGCTTTCTTTGGAGCCTCAGTGCTTCATTGTTGGTTACTAGTTGCAGTGGCCTCTTCAGCTAGTTGGGCCATTAGGACAGAGGGCAAGGGGATAGGCTTTGGTGGTCCTAGTGCCCTTTGCTCCTAGTTTTGCCTAAGCATTTGATCGGGGAGGTGCTCGTTGGTCCTTCTAGGTTTCCATATCAATTGCTTGTTGGTATTGGCTATAACATGAGGTCTCAAGTGAGTAGGAACCGATACATGACCCACCACTGGACTCCAAACAATATGGGAGTTTGCACGTTTTGGCACCTTTATGACAAAGGGTGATTAGACTATTGCTATTGCAACATGCTGCAAGACCCCGATCATAAAGGGTGTTATGGGTTCCTAAGGTGGTGCTCTAATAATGAAAGGGATCCTCAAACTAGTTGGGGACGAGGAGGCCCCAGTGTCACAAAGAGTACACAAACCACGAATGGTTCCTACACTAATTCTAAATCGTCATTAACATTGATAGTGTTGATGATGTACCTTGTATCACTTGCATTGAGAGGATCCTTGTAAACCCTCATTAATTGGTTTTGGAGGTGCAATGGGATGGTTGCATCAAGGACCAACTCACCCCTATCAATCATGTGTTGTACATCATCCTACAAAGCCATGCAAAAGTCTATATCGTGACCTTGCAATTGGTGATATTTGCAAAATTAGTTCAACCTGAAATGCTTAGGGACCATACGCTTGTTAGGCAATGCAACTAAAGGATTCTTGAGGAGCTTGCAATATTGATCATGCCACTTGCGAGCATCCTCAAACATCTACTTATAGTAGATGCATTCAGCGTGAAGTAGTTGGTCCAATAGCTCCAACCACCTAATGGCAACAATGTGTACTTCGAGTGATCCTTGCGCTCGAAGTTAGGCCTTGTGGCAGTTAGTTTCATGGTCACCGACAATGCAGGCTGGTTGTTTGCCACTATGTTAGAACCAACTACTTTATTGTTGTTGGATGGAGCCTTGGGTGACTTGGCCATTGGTTTGGCATTAGCTGGCTTAGCCTCGTTGGCCACTGTTGCAATGATTGTAGTTTCCTACTTGCCTTTGTCCTTATCTTTTTCTTTCTTCATGTGCAAGTTTTTGTAGGCCACGTAGGTCAAATCCTTATTTGCCTCTGTTGCATCTTGGATGCTCTTGGTTTAAGCAAACACTTAGCTTAAGGACTGCAAGGTAAATTAATATAGTTTTGAGTTGATGAAGTCATTTACTGTGCCTTTGAAAATGGCTAATAGATGCATTCCCACGATGGGCTTGCAGATCTTGTTAAGTGATGCCCTCCATCACTGAATGACCTTTTGCATGGGCTCTAAGTGACCCTACTTGACTTACATTAGCTAATACAGGATCACCTCAAGCTTCAAGTTGTACTTGAAGTGAGTGATGAATTGGGTAAGCAACTCCTTCAAAGAAGTGGAGGCCCTAGGGAGTGCATGGTACCAATCTAGTGCCTTTCTAGTTAAGGACATGGTGAACACATGAATGATGACATTTGATCATACCTGCAGTAAGAGGCATTCTAACTAAAAGGTCACTAGATGGATGGTAGGATTCCCTTCACCATTGTATTTAGTGAATTGGGGTAATGGGACCCCAATGGATAGTGCCAGTGGTGGAACTATAGGACTAATTAGATCATCTTGGTAAAATTCCATCACATGGATGGTTTCAGACGAGGTGACCTTGAGCTGCTTGACCTCTTTAGTGAGGCTCTGGATCAGCTATAATGCTTGATCCAAGCTTGGTGCAGTTGTAGCGGGCTACATTAGTTGTACTACCCACTATGGTTGTTGGGTGGCCCACGACCTGCCTCTAAGTTGTGTGACCACATGTAATGCCTATTACATGGGCTGTGCCATGGACACAATATTGGGGCCCCACCACAGATTTGCAGTTTGGGCCATTGTAAAGGGTGTTGACACGATAGGCAGGAAAAATGCACCTAAGTCGCATATGGAAAGGGAGGCATGTGCATGGCATGCACATTGGATTACGTGGGTGCAATGGTTGCTACCACAGTAGGCTAAATGGCCTGAATAGGCTAAAAGGGTTGAACAAGTTGGATGGGCTACAAAGGCAACGTAGGCTATGGAGGGATGGTGAAGGGCACATTAAAAGGAAAGCTAAATGGTATAGCAACATCTTGATGCATCTACTGTGTTTGGTGAGTTACCACCACAAGCGTTGACCTAGGTGGCAACACCAAGCTATGGGATAGTGAAGGAACAAAAGTAGAGGTTTTCTATTAGAATGAGGTATGGAATGAGTCATCATGCTTGGATTAAGCCTCAAACTCATCTAGCTCCTCCTGCAGGGGCTACTCATAGTTAGTCCTTGCCTCACGGCCCATGTTGTGAATGAGGTTGTCCAGCATCCACTGGTAGTCTTCCATGAGCAAAATAAAGTCAAAAGTAGAAGGGATTCATTCCCTCTAATTGCAATGAATGAGCTCATAACTACATTTGGCATCCATTTCATGGTGTTCTAAGTACAAACCCACTTGGAGTTTTGCGATGAAGTTGTATTGCTCATCATTGAGCATCATGACCTTAGGAGGTAGGTTGCGCTACATATGAGATTGTCTCTCTACCAAGACAAGACCCCCAACCCTAGGAAGGTCAATCGTGATCTCCTACTGAATGGTTTGGACCATAATTGCACTCGAAGTAGAGGTCAAGTGTTGTTCAAGGTTCATGGTACAAAAGGAAAATACAAATAGTTACTAATGCAAAAGGGAGAAAAATGACTAAGTACGAGAATGGAAAAAATGGCTAAGTATAAAATTGCTAAAAAATGAATAAGTGTAAAAGCGCAAAAAAATGACTAAGTATAAAAATGCAAAAAAATGGCCAACTCTAGGACTACACTCTACCTTAAGAGCCAACTATGCTCTCTATGCTGAGAGCCAACTATGCTCTCTTGAGCATTCAGAATTTGGCAAAGCGCAAGGTATATGCTCTAGTGTTGTTAGGCAAGGTTCCAAGGGAACCAATGACAAGGTCTAGTCTACATCAATAGTACAGAGAGCATGTAGGGCAACAATCAAGGGATGGCCAAAGAAGGAAATGGCAAGGGTCCTCCTTCTAGTGCTAGAAAACTGTAGCAACCAAAAATGTCGAAGGCTAAAATGGTACACTAAGAGGTCCGCAGTCTCATAGTCTGGACCCCACTTCTACATGAAGGCCTACTGGAAAATGGAGGTAGGGTTCCTAGAATGGTCTTGTCAATCAAACTGGAACTTACGGGTGTTACAATGAAATGAATGTTAAGGGTTTGCACAATGTTTGCAATGTCCGTGGTGTCTACAGGGGTGGGCGTAGTTAGGGTTTCTAATGCAAAATGAGGATGCAAATGCACGAATATGTGTAAAAATAATGAAAAAATGTGAATAGAATGTTAAAATGCAAAAGAAAGTGCTAAAAATGTATAATATGTGAGCAAGAGAGGAAGTGGCACCACCCCAGACAAGGGAAGTGTAGTCAACTACAAAAAAAAGTTTAGAAGGTATGCGGTGTACAAACAAGCGTAGTAAGTAGCGTAGTCACAATCTCAGGGTGTCTAGGCTACGAAGACTAACATCCGCCATAAAATCTAAGCCTACTAGGTTGGCTACCATGGTGTCCTATGAACTACAATGGGCTACAGTGTGTTGGGTAGTGTACAATGGTGCCATAGTGTCCCAAAGTTCGTCAAAATGCCAAGTGCACTCAAGTGCTAAGTTGCTCGAGATGCAAGTTTGCTAGTCAAATGTTTCAAAATGCCAACCCCTAAAACGTAAAGCACTTGGGTATTTATAGGCCTAAACTTAGCATGAGTTGTAGATTGGGCACCATGTGGTAGAGGAGTAGCTGGGACTATGCTAGCCCCAACTACACTCCCACTGAAGCAAATGGTGTTCTGATGGTGTGCTACGATGGACCCTATGAAACTACCAAATTGTGACTACACTACCAAGATTGCATGCACAAGTGCTAAATAGACCACAAAGTACCTAAATATAATGCAAAATAGTGTAGTTTGGGAGACTACATTGTCCACTCTCTCAAGTGGTGTTGAGTGTAGGTACAATTTTGGGGCAAATGGGGGGTACAAAAGAGATAAAACTTGCTAATATTACTTGTTGAAGGAATGTTGGAGCTAAGATGCTAGCTGATGCTAAGTTCTAGAGGCTTTTAGAGGCAATTTTACATGACTATGCTAACTATGCTCTAGAGTGTAGTCCAACAAAGTTAGAAAATTTTGCCAAAAGATGAGGTCCAATGCAGACTATGCTCTAGAGTGTAGTTTCATCAAGGAAAGCATAGTCTAAACACTTAGATAAATCTGGTAAAAATTAATGTCTTCATGTAGACTATGCTAGCTACGCTCTAGAGCATAGTAGGGAGTATAGCCTCAAAAGTTAGAAAAATCTGCCAAATTATTTTTTCCATGCTCAGTAGGCTTGACTGGTTCCGCCTTAACACTTAGGAAAATTTGCAAAAATTGTTCATTGGTATATAGACTACATTGACTATGCTTTAGAGTGTAGTCTAGACAAGGGGAGCATAGTCCAACACCTAGAAAAATCTACAGTTGTCGTCAACACTTAGAAAAAATCTTGTAAGATTTGACTACCTATGTCAACTACACTAACTATGCTCTAGAGCGTAGTCCCACGAGTGGGGAGCATAGTCTTGACACTTAGAGAAATTTGCCAAGTTTTGACACTTAAACAAATTTGTGGTTAAGACTCAGGAGCCCGAATTTGGTGATGTTTCACATGTAGCTCTCCCAAAGGCAAAAAATTGCATTTTCTCATGCACATTACCAATTATGGTAGTGGCATGGTTGCAAATTTTGCTATGCTTTCACTGATAGATAAAAATCATCATTCCATAGAATTTGCTACATAGACCCTGCTACATTGCTAGCATGAAAATGAAAACTGTAGAGTTAACATTCCTTCGCTCTGGTAGAGATCATCATCGACATGGTGCAACATTAATCTTTTGTTAAAAAATTTCACCACTTCCTATTATATAAGAATATTTGACAGAATTACCTTTCAAGGTCAAATTAAAATCCTGTTGATGCATAAATTTTGGGCACATCAACACCCTAGAAAAACTCATTTGAGGAGACTATTGCCTAGAGAACCTCCCATATGGGTATGAAAACTCAGGAATAGTCTTAGCTAGAGAGGGTCATGTGATGTTTCAAAACAAGATATATAAAATTAAAAGGTTGGGAGAATTCAAATTGGATAACAATCTTGAAAATCAAGACTTCATAAAAACATAATAGGTAGTAAGAAAATTTAAATTTTTCCTTGGTCCCTAGTTGTTGTCATCGGTTCGTGCCACCTCATCGTTGTAGATGCCATTGTAGCCGATGCTGCTTGTAGCCAATAGGAAAGGAAGAGAGAGAGAGAGATTTGTCCAATGTTCCACCATCACACACCTTACCATCACCTACCACGCAACCTACCGTTGGTGGTAGAAAACCCAAGGAGGCTACCTATTGCAACTTCACCATTGCCGAAGAGAGAACCCTACTGCAGTTGTCAGTTCAGATTTATAAAGAGAGGGAGAGAGAGAGAGATCTATTCTATCGCCAACCACCATTATGGTTTACAATTTTGTCTATCATTATCTACTGGGGAAGGGAGGAGAGAGAGAGAGATGCCACTGTTGTTTTCTCTACATGCTATAGACACGTCATTTGCAGCCTTTGTTTCCTAGTGCGCATGTTGTTCTATCTACCATGCATGCCACCGAAGAGAGGAGAGGCTGGAGCCTGACAAGAGAGAGGTTGGCCCCAATGAGAGAGAGGCTAGCCCCTAATATGAGAGAGAGGCTAGCCCCAATGAGAGAGAGGTGTGCCCCCAATGTGAGAGAGATGCTAGTCGCGATGAGAGAGAGGTTGACCCCCAATGTAAGAGAGAGGCTAGCTCCCAATGTGAGAGAGAGGTTGGTCCTTATAAGAGAGAGGCTAGCCCTAGTGAGAGAGAGGGGAGGTTGTAGGTGCTGCTTGTCGTTTACAACCACGTCACCACCATTTTTGTTGTGATCGCCACCATCACGCACCCTGCTAGAGAGGGGAGAGGTTGGTCAATGACAATATGCCAAAGAAAGAAAAATTGTCATTTGTTTGTTTCCTCTAGAGAGGGAAGTCCTTGATAGATGATCTACCTACTACTTGTTGCATAGCCCCCCACTAGTGCTGAGAGTTTCCTGCTTTCCCCTACAATCGTCTGCAGCATGCCCTATTGATGTAAGAGAGAGAGGGAAAACTGCAGGTGCTACCCACTGTCTAGCATCACATCATTGTGCCAAAGAGAAAGGAGGCCACGTCCCTTCTCCTCCCACAACATTTGTAGCACATCCCTTTTATAGCTGCTCATCTAAGTGTTTAAATGCACATGTCCCATGTCGATTACGCCCACCACTCAAGCTGTTACGTAACTTCTGTAACACCCGAGACTACTACATTGTTAGTTACACTACCACCACATGTAACTCTTGGCACCACTTGGCCATAACTCCCACCACATTCTCCACCACCATCGGTTACCACCAATGTAACTCATGTAATGCATGTAACTCCTAGCATTACCACTATCAATTACATCACCTCTACGGCAATTACGTCCATGCCATCATGGCATGGCAACATAACCATTGCCACAAGCTCACCATTATGAATCAGGCCCCAAGAGGTGCTTGTACAAATTAACTTTCTTTATGCTCAGTGCTAAGAGATTAGACTTGTTGATCATGGTCCCATGCCTAGCACGAGCGATGTTGACATCAACAAAGGCCTTCCTTACTTTTTGCAAGGTTTTACGATTTTTGTTTTGAAAGATGTTTTATTTAAAATGCAAAGACCGAAAATGCCAAATTTTTTTTTCTAATGACATGTTAATAATTTTGGATATTAAAATAGAAGGCGGAGATTTACCAAGATGAATGGTACTTAAATAAAAGTAAAGAATAAATTACTTCTTTCTATGCTCGATAAAAAGAAAATAAAATTAGATCTACTAAAAAAAGAAAATATATAAAAACAACATCAATAATAATAATCCTTATTAGCTTTAGCAATGGCAATATATATTCTACCTTAACAGTGAATAAAGCAACACATCTTGGTAATTCAACCAAACTACATGGGCAAACTTGTTGAGGTAACTAAAGGATTGACGATAGTTTTCTATTGTAACTTATCTACTAAATCTCACAACTAATAAACTGGTAGTCTCATCATGCTCCCAAGTATTAGTTGTCTCAATAACCTATTATTGATGATCATAGGACTCTAAGCCCTAGTGGTAGAAAAATTCAAAATCCATGGGCCCATGCCAAGCATGGGAATGTTGGAATCAACACTAGCTTTTGAAGGTCATTGACAATATTGCTAAATCTTCAAAATATTGCTAAATACTGCTTGATGACCTTGGATCTTAGTGTGTTAGATTGATTGGTCATATGCTTCACAAGATTTAGTGTTGTAAAACTATGTGATTATAAGAATCGTTATTTCAAATTGTTGGAGGAATTGCAAAACTTTTAAGAATGGCAAAGGAAGCTTGACAAATAAAACAACCTTTGCATCAAAGTGTCTAAATCTTGATAAAAATATTGCTTGATGACCTATGATCTCAGTGTGTTAAGATTGACTGGATGTATGTTTCCCATGATTAATATTGTAAAACTATGCAATTCCACAACACTTTGAATTGTCCCAAGAGTTGCAAAAAATTTCACAATAAGTAAAACATCTATTTATAAATAAATCCTGCTCTCAAAATATTAAAATGAAATTTTAAAAACAAAATATATTAAGTAGTTTAGTATCATTGCTTCTATGCATATCCCTATTTTGTGAGACTCTATCGGTAAAATATAGGCATAAGTGTCTATTATTGGTAAAAAGTGCATGAAAATGTAATTCAAAATAACGAACGGAATTGATTCTAATGACGCATAGGAAAGGTCCATCAGCAGACCCTGAAGAGCAGGGTAGACCACATGAATTTCGTTGGTTTCCTTTCACGAATCCTCAGCATTATTCAATGCTGTATGTATTGAAGACTCTTCCTCCAAATGAACTTTGTCTTATCTTAAGGGATACGCCGGTAAACAAAAACACTCAACCAACCCCACAGTCCAATAACGATCAGATCATGATGAAAAGCAACCGATGTCCTAGCTGCTTGAATTTAGTGAAAAATCACTCACCTTAGTGTATCTTACGAGGCTTGTGATCGCTATTCCATCTTTCAAATCTCCGTTATTAATGGATCTTTCGCTCCTACCCCAAATGTTTCTGCTACCATTCGTGAGATATTATTCTCTTTTGTTTACAAAGTGCAGTTGTGGCAATTAAATATTGCTATTCAGCGCATAAACAGGCTCTTCATTCAAAGTCCTTGCTAGATACGGTAACTTGTCTCTTCCTTATTCAAACCGTCTGTCGATAGCACAGAGAGAGCCTGTGTTCCCTCTCGTGGAAGATAGAATGCCACTGAAACTACCTACAGGAAAAAGAATGCCGTTAAAGACATTAGGTGTTTAAATAGTCGGTGAATATACTGTGTCGGTATGTTTCAAGAATAACTGATAAATTTACGAGTAGGGTTGAACTGTTATGCTGCGTGCCTTGCAGAACATCGAGAACGAGTCGCAACTAACTGTCCTACAAGGTATAGACTTGGGTAGTTTTGTCCGGAAAGGAACCTTCTAAGTAAAGCAAGGTTTAGGTTTTTTTTTTTTTTGTTAGCTTTTTTTTGAAATTGAATTATTACAGCCTAGTTAGATCTAAATTCGACATAATTTTATTGATTACAAAAATTATTTAGCTATATTACAACGACAACAAAAAGTGTTGTTGATTTATCATTTATTTTTTTCAGTTGGGAATACCTTTTTTTTCTTCCAAATTTGTCAAAAACTAATTCTATTTTTTATGGTCAATTTGTTATGGTCAAAAGTTGATAATAAAGGATTGACAAATAGTGTCATCTACTAATATCTTTAGTGTATAGTGTAAAAAGAAAGTTTTTTCGATGTATATATATATATATATATTTCGTTTTTTGCAGTTATTTGTTTTACTAGATTTTTTCACCATTGTCAAGGGTTGCTAACTCAATGGTAGAGTACCTGGCTTTTTAAGTGCGACTCAATTTTTTGACATTTGGGCATCAAGTCAACAATTTTGTTGATGGCATCGGTAACGGCCATAAAGCTTTGACTGATCCTATAAATTACAAGGAAAAAAGAGCATGTCATCTTTTGGAAAGGGTCTGGTTTTGATTTTTTTCTTTTTTTTTTCTTTTTTCTTTTTTTTTGCGGACAAAATCTCTGGAAAGAAAAGAAGATCGATTAAAGGACAATATTTTTGTAGTTAGGGGAGTCTATGGAAAAAGCTAAATAGCTTGAAAACGAAGAAACTCGGATAAACGACAATCTGGTCCTCAAAAAATAGCGAGGAATTCCTTTTACTAATCAGAAGTTAAAAGCTTTTTAGTATTCGATTTGAGGGAGGTTTTTTCTTTTTATCAGAAATTGAACAATAGTCCTAAGGACTCGACAACTTTTGTGTAAAAAATTGAGTGTGCTGATCTTATATTTTTAGTTAGGAGAGCTTTCAGTTGTTAAAATAGAAGGATTTTTCCTTCATGCATAACGACAATGCATGATGAATGAGATCAATGTTTTCTGGAATGCTAAATCCCCATTCTATTCTACTAGACCAAACTAGATTGCACTGTGTTTTTAAATGTACTTTCATTTTCATTCTAAATGGTTATTTTATTTCAAAAAGATAACATACTTTGCCAAGAATGTTTTTTATATCCGTTTTTGTTTCAGCACGCTTTTTACGTTATTGCTCAGAATCTTTTTATTAGTTCACAAACCTCCTTCGAGGGCAGGGAGAATGCGTATCAAAAGTCCGACAATTTTAGTTTTTTCGGCGTAAAGTGTTTAATTGGACGAATACGTCAACAAAGTTCGCTTGTCGAAGACAAGACAAATGTTCCCATTGAGCTTATAACAAAAGGATTTTTTTGGGCGTGGATGCTTTTGTTTCTACACGATGGAAACGCTTTCTTCGTGTAGAGGGGGTTAATGAGTAGACCAATTTCCAATCGATTCATGCTATTACGTAACACAGCGTAACAGTGCATAACAACGCAGCATAATAGGGTGTTACGCTACGCTACAGAATGTTACTGTACAGGCCCAAAGCTGGCGAATGTCCTTCAAAGCCTCAAGAGCCACCACTGCCTAGAACTATCTAATCTTCACCACTATCTTCACACCATCATAGGATGTGTTGTCAAAAGTTTTGTAGAGTCATGTAATGGTGTTCAATTTTGTGTCATGAACACCATGATTTTTTTAATTTGCTGATCTATACACTCAGGCATTTAGTTTTGTCAAGTTAGTTTGTTTTGTTTTGTTAAGAGTCAATAAATAATTCCATACCTTTCCAATTTTGTAAAAGAACTTGAGGATGAATTTTTATTCAGTCGTGGGGTATGATGAACATCAATAAGCCACATTGATGGACCCCCATTGATGTGACCTCTTTGATGGACCCCCACTGATGTGACCTCTTTGATAGACCCCCATTGACGAAGTCCCATTTATGTGGTTTTGCCCCATCAATGGGGCCATGTCGATGTAGCATTTGCCATGTTGAAAGGGCCCCATTGACGTAGCCATAAAGCAAAAACTATAAATACAAGCTCCCAACTATGTTTATGGGCATCAAATTCATAGTAGTAGTCAAACTCTTCTAATTTTTACATTTAAAAGTTAGAATATTTCTCGAGTGTGCATAGTAGGAGTCATTAAGTGTACGAATCTTTATTCAAGCATTGTTATACCTGAGCATGACAATGTGTATAGCAATAAAGATGAGCTTCTTAATAAACCTTCCAACATTCTAGATAGCTTAAATGTTTTCTTTATGCATTCATTATTTTTATTAAATATTCAATTGATTAAACTAAATTAAGCCAAATTATACTTAAATCAATTAAGCTAAAAATGTTAAGTACATAAGTACAACTGCTTCAAGCATAACACATATTCCCTTGGTAATCCTAGCAGTGTTATTGCTTAGTATGTCCAATAGCATAGTGCTTGGTAACCTTGCAATGGATACGTAGGTTTAGGACATGTACGAAAAGTGGGACTGAATGCTTATGTTAGGATTAGTTAAAGATTAGTTAGTTGGTTGAATCAAATTAGTTATTAAATTATTCTATCTCTCTTTTCAAGCACCCAAATCATAAAATACAAAATGATAAAAAATTATATGCCTTGCTTACTTTTAACCATACCATTATGCTTCACAAGTGTAATCAGGAAGACAACGAATGACCTTAGATCAAGGTTCACTTTCTAGAAGACTAGTGTACGAAAAACTATAAAGTCCATGAAATTCAACTGAATAACACGTGAACGCTTTGTGATTTGGATGGTTTGGCATAGGGGTACCTCACTACTTATCAATACACCTCGATTACACTTAACTATACCTCTGCATATCATAAGTGTAATTGCAAAGACAACAAATGACTATTAGGGCAAGTTCACATCCTAGATGCTAGTGTACTGAAAAATATAGAGTCCATAGAATTTGACTGGATCATGTGTGAATGCTTAGTGATTCATATGGTTGAGTGTAGAGGTATTCACCACTCATCACTCATGATTTTTGAGGAAAAAATGACTCCTTTTGAATTTATGGAAGGTTTAAAGCATATTCATAGGATCTTGGGCTATGAATGATGCATATTTAGTGCACATTTGGCATAGAAAATGTATGAAGAAGGAATCTTGAATTATATGAATTATTGATGAGATAGATGAGAAGGGCAATGAGTCCATGTTGTTAAAATGAATAGCTTGAATGATATGGGAAGTTTTTATTGACATTTATTGATATGGAAGACTTAAGATGATGTGGAATCACTTAGCACGTATAAGATACAACAATTATACAAGTGAGTCCTCCCCAAAGTAGGCTCTAGTCCTTAATGCCCTTGTATAACCAAGCCCAAAAGTGTCCTTAGGTGCTCAAGGAGTTGAATGTAATGCATACCTATTTAGCAAAACATACATGTTAGTATCACCAAATTAAGAAAAATGACTCTATATTACACAAAACCACAAGTTATGATTATTCATACAATGAGATGAGATGGACTGAGAAGCGATTGCAAAAATCAAGACATGAGGTATCTTACCATAAGCATAATGAATTCTTGTGTTTTATTGGTGGTTAAAGTAATCATTAGCCTTTCTATCCAAGATTCAAACCAAGTCCAAACCACATTTTAATCACATTGCTTTATCTCATCTCTTGGAATTACAACTGTAAAACTAACACTAGTTGATGAGATGCAGATTGCACAAGCCATGATATCGCGTACGCGATATCGCGGCCGACGTGATATCGCATCCCCTACGATATCGTGTATGCGATATCGTGTCTTTCCTTGCAATATCGCGTATGCAATATCGCGGTCCGTCGTCATATCTATAAATAAGAGGCGGCACTCCCCTCATTCCTCATGCTAGGCGTAAAGTAGCGAAACTCTAGCGGATTGATCACCCCAGAGATAGAATATTTTCCATGTGCCCGTAGTAGGAGTCCTNGACTTAAGATGATGTGGAATCACTTAGCACGTATAAGATACAACAATTATACAAGTGAGTCCTCCCCAAAGTAGGCTCTAGTCCTTAATGCCCTTGTATAACCAAGCCTAAAAGTGTCCTTAGGTGCTCAAGGAGTTGAATGTAATGCATACCTATTTAGCAAAACATACATGTTAGTATCACCAAATTAAGAAAAATGACTCTATATTACACAAAACCACAAGTTATGATTATTCATACAATGAGATGAGATGGACTGAGAAGCGATTGCAAAAATCAAGACATGAGGTATCTTACCATAAGCATAATGAATTCTTATGTTTTATTGGTGGTTAAAGTAATCATTAGCCTTTCTATCCAAGATTCAAACCAAGTCCAAACCACATTTTAATGACATTGCTTTATCTCATCTCTTGGAATTACAACTGTAAAACTAACACTAGTGTAAGGAGTATCTTCACTTGGTGTATTTTCCAAGGGAGAAGTTTATTCATGGCATGCTTTTATTATTTTTCAATTTCTAAGAAGCTGCCTACCTTCAAGCATGGGTAACATGTCTTTCTAGTTGGACCCCCAAAAGTTTATTCTTTGCATTAGTTTTACTTTTATCTATGTCAACCTTACTAGAGGACTACCTTTAGGCATGGTTAACATGTCTTTCTAGTGACATGGTAAGGTAACACTTATTCTACTCTTGCTTCTATTTTTTGTTAGATCTACAACAATATAATACAACCTAGATAACATGATACAACTCATAGTAGTAATCCAAGAGAATCCACAAGTCCTCTTGATGTCACACCCTTTACATTTCCACTTGGTTCTTTACTTTTCAATCTAGGCATAATGATCACAAGTTTATTCTTAGTTGTATGATGGAAAGAACATCATTATAACCATGGTAAAAACCTCTTATTAATGAAATGAATGGATGAATGTTGTAGTCTCATTTTCAAATAATCAATCCCTTGTGATGTGGTAACAAAGAGAAATTTTTACTTTATTGGACTATATCTTGCCTTTATTCTTAATGTGTTTTATTAGCAATCAAAAATACTTACAAATAAAATGAAAACAAAGTATGAAAAAGATAGTAAGAATTGGGAAAAGATGTAAAGAATGAAAAATCATTAAAGAATTAAAAAATGTCAAAGAATATAAAAAATTTAAGAAATTAAAAAGTATAAAAAATGAAAAAAAAATTATTAAGAAATGTGAAAAGGTATGTCAAGAAATTAGAAATTAAAAGAATTGTAAAACAAAAATTTGAAAAAAAAAACTTATTAATTCTAGAATCAAGATGATACATCTCCCCCATGACTAAACTCATTAGTGAGTGTTTGGAAAATAGACCCTAGTTCCCCTAGATTATACACTTGAGGTTTTTCACTTACCATCCTTAGTGACTTAGTTTTCTAGATATTATACCAAGTAATTCTGATGGTAATTGAATTATGATCTTCTAAGTCTGTAGTTCCTCTATCTATTGGTGTATGATTATGGTCTATTATTTTCATTTGTAAGCTCTTAGTTGGGATCATTTTCTTAGAATAGGATTTAATAAGTGGTTCAAATTTTTCCATGCATATTTTAGACTAGTTGAGGCTCTAAATTTTTGGCCACTATGTGTCCTTTTGTTTAGTGACCCATGCTCTTTCTTGTGCACACACTTGTTTTTCACATTTTTTGTGGACTAGTATAAGGACTGTGTTGATGTTTTGTAATGTCAATCCACAACTACATCCTTCTTCATCAACAATAATGCATGGAATCCACTACATATGTATGGATCCATGTGTGTCTTCCTTAGATATTTCGATTGATAAATCTCTCATGATTAACTTTTCATCTATTATGCTAAGCCATCCTCTCCCCATGATGATTAGAAATTCCCTGTCATCATTTTTCACATCAATCACCAAAAAGTCTACTAAATAAGACCACCCATTGACAATGGTCACCACATCTTCAATATGTCCCAAATGAATGGTGACAAACTAATTGCTAGCTATAACATGATGTTGCACTTTTTCAAGGGCAATAGGTTCCATGCTTTGTACGTTTCTTGAGAGATGAGATTTACTCCAAAACCTGATTCTAGTAGATCTTTGCATGGCTTGTTTCCAGCCACTTGTAAATAATCAGGTGAATTCTTAGATTAATTCATTTTTTTTGAAGTAGCCATACCTTTATCCAGTTTGACATTTCTTCTGTGAGCATGAAAGTCTTTAAATTCTAAGTCGATTGTTGGGGAAGCATAGTGTTTATAGGAGGAACATAGTTTAGTGACTTTCTAACTCTACTAGCTCTTTGTGGACTTGTCTTAAAGAAAAGACATTTCTTTTCTTTGCCCGTAGTATTGCTAATAGGATCCTTCATTTGTATGTTCACTACCCTAGTAACCCTTTTCTGCTGACACTATGATGGTAGTTCTCCTTGCATGACAAGTGGTGGCACTATGGGTAAAGGACTAGAAGTTTGACTGGATGAACAAGCTACTTGTAGATGCATGTATGAGTTGGAATCTAGCCTTGGTGGTGTTGGTCTATGGTATTCAGTTGAGTAGTACTATGGAGATTAAATAGCTACATTTGTTGGCAAGATTAGACATTGGACATAGTATCCATAAGGATGTGGCTACTGATATGGATATTATTGGTGGTGGCATGGCCCATGATTGGGTTGTTGCCACTACTAATGGTACTACTCTTGTGGATGTGGCAAAGCTCCACTAGGATAGTATGTTGGTTGGAAGTTCTACTTGTAGCTACCATGGGAATAAGATAACCTTCTAGGCATTTGTTTTTTAACAAATCTAGGATTGAGTTCATATGCCACCGTTTCTTGTAAATGTACCATTACTAGGTAACATCCCTTAGGATGTTCATACTAACAAACAGCTAATCCTTCCTCATTGATGAAGCTAGTGTTTGACCACTCAGCCACTATAGCCACTATGCCTTTTTATCCAAAATCTTTCTTCTTTTTCTTATCTTTTCCTTTTTCAAAGGCTTGCTCTACTCTCTCTTCCATAATCCTTAAAGCTATTGTACATCTCTCATCAACTAAGTCCTACATCTTCGCTACCTATGCTGCTACATTGGCAATAGATTTTTGTATTGATAGCATTTTCTTTTGAATTTCTTGATCCAAGGTTTCCTCTACCTAGATACCACAAACCCTTACATCTCTCTTTCTGATTGATGGATCTAGGTTATACTCCTCAATATATTCTCTCTTTCGTAATTCACCTTCTTCCTTCACCACTTAATTAATTAATCTCTGGATGTGATGGGTAGTCATTTTAGATAATCTACCTTGGGTATAAATCCCAAGTGTCTCCCTAGTTTTGTTTGACAACCCATTTACAATGTGCCTAAGTTGTTCCTTCTATGAGAATCCATGGCCTAGGCATTTATGCAGTCATGAGTATTATCTACCCATTAACACATTAATGGTTTCATGACTCCATTGCTTCCATCCTTGGATTTTCTTTCTTAATTTAGACACCCATATGAAGGTTTGGTACTTGTCATCAAAGATATCTAGCATGGTACTCCATATTCTAATTAATTCAAGTTTAAGTAATTGGTACGAGCTCTCTACTTTTTTCACAAGTGTTATTGGAAACAACTTTAAATTCTACAAGTCACTTTCAATGTTCTGTAGGATGTAGGCATCATGGAAAGCTTAAAGGTAGTGTTGTGGATCAACATTATAACCACCTTCAAATCTTGGCATGTTTTTCATATCAAGCCATTTGATACAACTATCCCTCATGTGCCAAGTTGGAATGTGTACAGCTTCCTACATGTTAATCACACTTCAAGGTGCCATCAGGGGTTAATCATCTTAATCGGGTTCATGTGCTTGGTTGTAGTAGTGTCCCCTTCTATGTTCATCCCTTTCATGATTTCTATGATCCCTATGTTTGTGTCCTTTGTACTCTACATCTTCTGAATTAGAATGTCTTGAGTGACAATCATGATGGTCATGAGTTCTCCTCTCTTCCCTATCATGATTTCTATACCTTTGCCTCCTTCTGTCAAAGTCTTCTGATGATTATGAGGATGCATATGAGACAGTAGGAGAACAACGTTAGCTTGTCCTCCTATAATGAATCTAATGTTCTTCTTTGTGAGATCTAGTAGGGATTCTTGGCCTTAAGTCCTGCTTGTGCCTTGAGTCTTTTGCCTTCTACCTAAATGTCTCTACTAATTCAAAGTGTGACTTATTCCTAGAAATTTCTTCTAATCGAATGATAGGTGTTTGTGACTAGAACTCATGATTTCAGTGGAGTTGTTTAACAATGAATGCATCTCCATCAAACTCCTCCAAGACAATAGTACAATTAACTATCTTTCCTTTATCTAGTTCATGTCTTATTTCCATAACATTTTCTTTCCTTAACTGCTTGTCAATGGGTTCATATGGTTGGGTCATGTATTTGGTTTCATGATACCCTCCAAGTGCTTCACTTAGTTTCATCCCCTTGAGAGTGGTTTGGAGCATAATGGCTGCTAAATTTTTTGGTGGTAGGATTATGTTCCCTTGGAGATCTCTCCACCTGAATTACCTATCCTGATAAAAGATGAATGTAAACTTAGAATAGTAAATATTGTGATGAGCATATGAGATCCTTGTTTGCATTAGCATACTTCAATCTTCTTCTTTGTTAATTCTATCATTACTTCTCTGTAGTTCCTTGGCAAGTGATGTTGTATCCTTTTTGAAGTCATGTTATGGTTTAAGACATTTGTTTTAATTGTGCTTAGTTAGAGTTATGAATTTTAACCTTGAGTTTCAAGTACAATGAACTTTATGTAATCAATTACTCAGCATACATTGACAAGTCCTTGGCAATGGTGCCAATGATGAGTGGTGAAGTAATCCAATACCCAGTCATACAAGTCATAGGCGTTCGCATGTGACCATATCATAATATGTGAATGAGACAATGTGATTATGCTAGTAATTGGTTTAAGTTCATGATCATCATCTTCCCATGTGAGCTAGTAAAATCTATGAGTATGGTTTAACTCACGGTGAAGTGTATGATAGCTGATGTTGTAGGGTCCATTGTTACTCCTAGTAAACATGGTAAAGTAAAAATAGTTTCTAAGTCTAAGAAAAATAGTAAACAATATTCTAACCTATGGTAATGAGTATTCAGTCTTGACCTTCCATACATACCTTGGGCTTCGTGTAACTACTACTGGGATTGCCAAGTACTCTGCTACTAGGAAAACGAAGTGATAGCACTACTAGGTTACCAAGAAATTACACTTTAGTGCTTGAGATCAGCCATACTTATTTTGCTTAACAATAGTAAAAGTAAAGTGCATGAAAAAGTACATGTTTAACTAGGAAAATAGTAATCATTATTGATGAAGCATCAAAGTGTTGTGTCAATGGGCCCCCATCGATGTGGTGTTGCCCCATTAATAGGGTCATGTCAATGTAGCATTTACTATGTTTATGAGGCCCCATCAACATAGCTCCATAATAAAGTCTATAAATATGCACTCACCCATTGTGTGTATGGGGAAGTCTTGTCATAGTTGTAGCAATGCTCTTGTAGTTTTTTCATTTGAGAGTTAGAATATTTTTTTAAGTGCTTGCAATAGGAGTCAAAAAGTGTATGGATCTTTATTCAAGCACTAATGTACCTGAGCATAGCAATGTGAACGGCAATAAAGATGAGCTTTTTAATAAACCTTGTGGCACTTGGAAATAGATTAATTGTTTATTTTATGCATTTCATGTTTTATTCAGTTTCCTTTAATGCTTTAAGTAATTAAATAATCAATTAGGCTAAACTAAGCTAGATTAAGTAGAAATTAATTAAGCACATAAGTACGACCACTTTGAGTAAACGCTTGATGCTTGGTAATCCCAGTAACACTTAACGTTTGGTAACCCAATGGCACTAACTATGTTCAGGATGTGTACGGCAAGTGGGACCAGATACTTATGTTAGGATTAGTTAGGTATAGTTAGTTAGATTAAGTTAGCAATTGCATTACTTCATTTCCTCAATCCTTTATTTTAAGCATCCATAACATAAAACATAGAAAATTTAATAAAATTCATATACCTTGATTACACTTAATCATACCTTTGCATGTCACAAGTGTAATTGAGAAGATAATGAATGACTATTACGGCAAGTTCACTTCCTATAGACTACTGTACCGGAAAACATAGAGTCCACGAAATTCAATCAGATCGCATGTGAATGGTTAGTGATTTGTATGCTTGAGCGTAGGGATACTTGCTACTCATCAATTATTCTAAGTAAAATAGTAAAATTAAGAGAGTGCTGCAATAGTATGAAATAGCTCGATCTTTATTTCTAGTCACACTTGTGCCCAAGTACAAAATGCTCAAATAAAGATGTCGTTCACTAGTTCAAACTATACTTCATGCATTCACACTTCTAATTACTAAATCATAATTCATGGAAACAAACTAAAAGAGTTTCAGTAAGGATGGATGAAATTGTGTCATTGATCATGCACCTAAGTGTCGTATTTATAGGTAAGCACGTGTCATGTAATATCAGATATCTGATGTTGTAGCTTGGGCTCCAATATCGAGTATCTGATATTGGAGCTCCAATATTGGATACCCAATATTATAGTTGTCAAAAAATTGGTTTTATCAAGGATCGTCAATTAGAGTGATGATAAGATGCTTGTTTTTCAAGTTGAAGACTTGGGTTTTCACCTGGGCATAGCCACTCAAGAGGGTTAAACTTGTGCTCATCTAGCAAACTCCCAAGATCCCACTTAGCGAGATAAGCACTGTAGCTTCGAGTGATGATTCTATGCTCTTCATCTTCCACTACTACATGTATACAAAATCTGTAGATGCATTGTTGTCTTTGAAGATTAATCCATCTTCCTATTTCAATCAATAGATAGTAAGATCCCACACAAGTACATATGATTACCACCTTATTGTGTTGAGGCATATCATTAGATAAATAAGTGGGTATTTTTTTATGGATGCTACATACTTGTCCCCATGTACTTCAATGCCTTTTGTTTGATCCCTATTTTCATATCCTTAAATCTTAAATTTAAATCTTGATCTTCAATATTCCATTTTTGGAAACATTTTTTTCCATCATTAAACCATCCTTTTCCTAAGTGATCTTAAACTTCTATGGTCATTATTGTATTTCTGGAGATATTTTTTTTCATCATTAAATTATCATTTTCTTTGAGTGATCTTATAAAATTTTGTGGATAGGTGGATGCTAAGCTGAGTAATGAGTCATGTTAAACTGGTTGCATCAATGAGGCCTCATCGATGCAACCTTGTCAACTAGGCCTCATCGACAAGGCCTAGTCGATGCATCTTACCATGTGTCGATGAGCCCTTATCGACTCAATGTTGGTTTTCAGTTATAACTATGCACTTGCAACCACATTTATGGTAATTAGAGATTGTAGTTGTAGCAAAGCTCTTGTAATTTTTTCATTTGAAAGTTAAAATTTTTCCCTTAAGTGCCTACAGTAGGAGTCATTGAGTGTATAGATCTTTATTCAAGCATTGTTGTACCTGAGCACGATAGTGTGTGCGATAATAAACATGAGCTTTCTAATAAACCTTGTAGCACTTTGGATAGATTAGCTATTTCATTTGTGCATTTAATTTTTTCAATTATTTATTAAATATTTTACATTAGTTATTAAATATTTTCCAATTATTATGTTAATGAGGAAATTAAGTGAGATAGATTACATACATAAGTATGACCACTTTGAGCATAACACATATTCACTTGGCAATCCCAACAGCATTATTGCTTGGTACGCCCAGTAGCGTAGCACTTAGTCACCCAGCAATGGATACATGGGTTCAAGATGTGTATGAAAAGTAGGATCAAATGCTTATGTTAGGATTAGTTAAATGCTAGTTAATTAGTTAATTCAAATTAGTAATCAAATTCATTTTATCTACATTTTGAGCACAAACTATAAAACAAAAAATGATAAAAATCGGATGCCTCGATTACACTTAACCATGTACATCACAACTGTAATTGGGAAGACAACAATTGATCTTAAGGTAAGATTCACTTCCTAAAGGACTAGTGCACTAGAAATGATAAAGTCCATGAAATTTGACTAGATCGCGTGTAAATTCTTTGTGATTTGTATAGTTGGACATAGGGATACCTCTCCACTTATCATTGGCACCATTGCTAGGGACTTTGTTTGTGGAATGTGCATTATTTAGGTCTAAGTGAATACCATTAATATCGTTGTACGAACCTAAAGGTCAATATTATCCCCACTATACATAGAATTATAAAAGCACACTGATAATTTTATTTTCTTTTGCAAAATGTCTTCTTCTTCTCACAAGCACAAAGATACCAAACCACTAGTCCTACAAGAATGCAAGATTTGAAAATATTGAGGAGGTTGCGAAGGATAAGAGGTTTGAGACGATGATTCCACAAGGGATGCTATGGGTTGATGATATTTGGGAGAGTGATAGATTTAAGGTAGAGGTAGTAGAATCATTTGGAGAAACAAGTTTTTGAACATAATATCCATACAAGTCCAGCTGGTAGTAAGGGTAGTGCTAGTTTGATGATGGCCTCCCCCACAACTGTGAGCTTTCCCACTACATTTGATAGTAGTGTTGAGGTTAGTAAGAAGTCCCACTAGGATAGTACGGTTGGTTGTATGACTATTTATAATTACCTTGTGAATAAGATAATTTCCTAGGCATTTGCTTTTGTATGAACTTGGGATTCAAAGAAAAATTTCAATACTCATGTAGATGTAACATGACTGGTCAATAGCCCTTTGAATGGTCATATAGGCAAATGTCACATCCATCATCCTTTTCTATGGTTGAGTCTACAACCTCTTCTCCTACAACTATTTTTTCTTTTGTCAATAAGTGTTCCTACCCATTTCTTTGTTCCTTTTCCTCTTCTTGATCTACTTAGTATATTCTTGTTATGTTACTCTCTCCTTTATGGTTTTCACACAAGTTGTAACTTTGTCATTTTTCAACTCCCACATCTTATCTATCCTTAGCTCAAGCTTAGCGATAGATTTTTGTATTGGCAGGGTTTGTTGGAAAATCACCTCATCAAGAGCTGCTTCTTTTTCCTCATCATAGATATGGATCCACTTCATTTAAAGAGTTGGAACCTAGTTATATTCCTCTACATTTGCTAGTTTACATAACTCTCCTTCTTTTGCCACCCACTCAATTAGCCTTTGTATCTGATGTGCTTTCAATTGGACAATTAACCTTGGGCATAAATCCCAAGGGTCTCTCTCATTTTGTTACGAAGCCCATCTATGATGTGGAAAAGATGATATTTTTGAGAGAAATCAAGGCTTGGACATCTATGTAGTAGTGAATAGTATCTATCCAAGGCCACATCCAAGGATTCATGTTTTTCTTGCATCCATCCTTGGATCTATTTCCTTAGATTAGACACTCTTGCATTGTAGATAATCAATGGATTGAATTCATGTTTGATATTTCTCATTGGAAGAGTTCTAGCATTGTAGATAATCAATGGATTGAATCCAGTTCTAACGATCTATACCAACTTTCAGCTTTGTCAACTAGTGTCATAGGAAAGAGCTTAAGATTTTACCACTCACTCTTGATGTTCTACAAGGCACAGGCATTATGGAAGTCTTGTAAGTGCTATTGTGGATCAAAGTTATAGCCTCCCACAAATTTAGGGATGTTATTCATATCAAGCCTTTTAATGTGACTTTCCCTTTGATGCTTATGGGGTATTCTAACTACCTTCTTTATTTGTGTCATGCTCCTAATAGCCAACAAGGGTTCATCATCATCAAAAATGTCATGGTGATGATTTTTATTTCTATTGGTCTGATTATGATAATCTTGTCTATTCTCACTTTGATGATCTCATCTATTTCTACTTCTATCTTCACCTTGATCCCTATTTCTATACCTTCATTCATCCTCGTCAAAACTACACATGGAAGAGAAAGAGAAAGATGGTGAACTAGGAGAATTTCCATGGATACTATATTTTCCCCTTTGGTCCCTTGATGTATCTCTTCTAGGTTTGGAGAAGGTCCTAGGCCTTGAGGCCCTCCTTGTCCTAGGACTTTCTTCATATTCTCTAGGATTATTTGCACTAGCAAAATGTAGTCATTCTATGTAGTAAGGGTTGAAATGAACATATGAAACCCCTACTTGAGTTTGTTCACTTCAATTTTCTTAAGTATATATCCTATTGTTTCTCCTAAGAGTGTTTTCATCATGTGATGCATTCTTGGTCCTACTTAAAGAAGACATGATTTCATTTGATAATGTGTATGACTTAAAATATTAATGTTTTCTATAAGATAGATTGTTAATATGTTTACAACGATTGTGTATAATATAACTAATCTAAATAGCTAGCACCATTCTCAACAACAACATCAGTGATGAGCGGTAGGTATTCCTACGCCCAACCATACGAATCACAAGTGTTCATGCACAATTTGGTCAAATTCAATGGATGGGACTAGTTGTGGCATCTAGCTTATTAAGCAATGATAGCAAGACGCTATTTTCCCACTTGGACTAGTGGTAGCTTTGTCACGTATAGTTCAGTCCAAAGTGAGGCATATGATAATTGATGTTGTTAAGCCCTAATTACTCTTAGCGATAAACATAATTGGAAATAAAATTTAGTCCTAAGTATAAGTAATGACAGTAATGTTAATCTACTCTAGCCTAGAGTGATGAGCATCCAGTTCTGGCTTACCATACATGTCTTGGACTTATGTAATTGTTACTAGGTTACCAAGTGTTATGCTACTAGGTAATAACACTACTAGGATTACCAAATGATTACACTTAAATGCTTGAAACCAGTCGTACTCATTTTGCTTTACTAATGAACAAGAAAGTAAAGTACTTGAAGATGTAAATGATTAAACTAAGAAAACAATAGAAACTATGCTAAGTAAAACAGTAAGACTAAGTGGATGCTGCAATGATGAAAAGTAATCTTGATCTTTATTTTTGGATAGGAATTGTGCCCAAGTACACTTCACTCGAATAAAGATTCTATAAAACTGCTTAACACCACACTGCAAGCATTCACTCTATCGCTAAAACTATGAAACGAAACCATAAGAATCTACCTAAGGGTGGAATGAAAGCTCTTTGGATTGTGTGCCTAAGTGCTATATTTATAGGTATGCATGCATCTTGCAATATCAGATCTACAATGACATAGTTTGTGCTATGACATTGAATATGCAACATTGTAGATACAATATCATAGTTACAATATCATTGATGGACAAAAATTGACTTTTTGTCAAATAGATGCAATATAGCATCAACAATATCCTAGCCAACTAACTGATGACTCATCAAAAGGAAATGACATTTCTATTTGAAAAGTATGAAGGAAGGCCTTAATTTAATGGCAAACTAGTTATTGACTAGTATTCTTCATCATTTATAGTACCAAATTAGTAGAGCATGAATAAGATCTCATTATATGAAAGTTGAAATAAGTAGATGACTCAAAATTCATTATGAAGAGTGAATATATCATATAAATAGCACTAAAGATGAATACCATATTTTCTTCTAATATTCTATGTTTAAGCATATTAGACATAGATGGGATGGGATATTGTAGATGCAAATTTGGTTGATTTATTCTAAATGTTACCAAGAACACTTAGTAATTTTCTTAATGATATTTTCAAAATTCATTGCATGTATATTTTTAGTATCTAATAGATCTTGATGATTTCCAAATAATGAGGTGTTGGCATAGTGGTAAAAGTCTTAGCCTAGTAACCTACGATCATAGGTTTGATTCTACTAGGCAATATTGAGTTATAAATTTTTAAAAAGAAAATCTATAAAATAAATTATAAAGTTACTTAAATAGATCCAAGGGGTCTCATTAAGTAAAAATTTTAGATTTAGTAATTAATTAATTTATATTATATTTTCTTTTACTTTCTAGCTTCTTAATTTTTCAAATTTATTAGCCTTGGAAAATAGCTAAGAATGTTAGAAGTTATATTTCATTTTTGGACTTATCAAATTCTTACAAACATTGAAGAATAATATTATTTAGTCTTCTTTAAGACTAGAACAATTTTTGGTCCATAAATTGTGAACTTTTAAAATTAGCCTAGTTATATATTTAATATGTATACCTATAATTTGGTCAAGAGAATCTTGCAAAAATGAAGTTTGTGTTTAGTTCATCTCTTATATTAAAAATTATCCAAGTTACAATTTTACTAAATTCTATGTATTTTCATATCACTATGATTGCATGATGAGAAGGATAACTAATTCCAAGTTTGGTACAAAATGTTGTGGTGCAAAATATTTTGAATTTTCAAGGAGTGTTTCCATACATATTCTTGGGACTCTCAAATTTTATTCCTTGTGCATTGAATTAAGTAATTTCAAGTTTAGTATGTTGCAAAATATTTTGAAATTTCATGGATTTTTGTTTCTATGCATTGTTGAATTTTATTCCTTGTGCATTGTAATAAGAAGATATAAACATAGAAGCCATAGATTGTTTGGAACAAATATGCTAATGTTATGGGTACCATTAAAGATAAGCTCTCTTTCTCTAGGTTTATGTAAAGAATATTATTTAGCGTTACCTATAACCTCTCCTTGACAGTTATTAACAAAATATTATTTAGCCTTACTGATCTCTAATTAGGAGTTGGCCTCTTGTCCAAAATCTTGGCCAAAACAAAATTACAAGACATCCAACCTCTAAATAATCTTGTTGAAAATAAATTGTTTAAATGGTATGTAATGTACCGGCCGAGTTTGATGATATATTTACTTTATTTTTAAAATTTGAAGAAAAAGAAAATATTAAAATTCAAAACATGCTGCTAAAATGTGCCCTTCTGAGAAAATTGTGGGGAGACTGATTTTCTATGATTGAGCACGGTATTGCCATGCTACTAAAATAGTGGGCAAAGTTATTTAAGTTGTTAATAATTTACATTCAATGAAATTCCTCCTTTCCATTTCTTCTGAAGCCTTAAAACTTAGTGAATAGTGAACACCAACAACTTAAAGGAAATCTCCATTCTATATTGCCCTTAACAATTATTATAAACCTTTAAACCTTTAAAAAAGAGCCAATGATATCATAATCATAAACACTTAAAAAACTCAGAGACAATTTTATATATATTAGGACTTTGCCACAAGGTAACACACAACACAAACAAAGTTCATGAGATATTAATTACATACCCATAAAATAACACACTTGGCAACCTACCAACACAACCTCAATAAAAGAACACACATACCAAAAATCTACAAATATAGGGTGTTATATCCTCGCCTTTTAAGAATCCATCCTACTCAAGAAGAAATTTCAGAATGAGAAGTGGGAAGAACTAACCTTCCTCTGTCACAAAGCCGTCCATCCTACTCAAGAAGAAATTTCAGAATGAGAAGTGGGAAGAACTAACCTTCCTCTGTCACAAAGCCGTGATCGATGCTGACAATGACGTGTAGGAAAACACCAACACATAAAATGCATGGAATATGCCCACAAATCACACCCAACTCCCACCTGCTGATGTATCAGCCATAACCAATTTGCAACTTGCAAGCTCCACTGCAGGATTCACTCTCACCAGCAACATGGGAATCTTCCTCAAAACCATCGCCAAACAGACTCTCATCTTTCCAATGCACACCTCAAGTGCGTTCTAGCGTGGCTCCTGATTTATTTTTTTTGTCTTTACCAATTGTTTTTATGTCCGTATATTCCTCTCGCCAAAGCAGTAAAGCAGCAGCAGCAGCCAGCAAGGAAGCACCACCATGGCAACGCCAAATGAAAACACTAACAGTAACACCGTTGTTCCACCCTCATCGCAAACAACAACAACATCGCCAAATTACCACAAAACGATCTCTCATCCAAATCCTGCCACACAAAATACGGCATTTCACGTTCATGTTGCGATCGCCCTTCACTGTCATCTGCTGAGGCCGCGGCCTGTCGCCGAAAACAAGCACCGAACCGAATTGTTTAACCTATGTATTTTACGTTCTTTGTTGGATTCCAGTAGCGGAGATGAGCGTTAAAAAGGCGGAGTTGAGTGTGTAAATGCCTGCTGAGGTGGCTTGCGCATGTGCAGAGCCGTAACGTGGCCACTATCGCTGCTGTGGTTGCCAATGGTCGTGCCCACTGTGGCCCTCTCACTTTCCAGAACCACCCCAAAAAAACCACCGAGAGAACATGCATTTGGTGTTTGTAAAATATGGCCTGACCGTTGGCGCTGGAGTTTTCTGTTTTTAGCTTTATTTTGTGGTCAAAACTCTGGGTTACAGCGGGTCTGTGGCACGTACGGAGTTCATCGACTCTCCTCCAGGGCCGAAAATTGACGCCCATTAACGCCCTTGTGCTTTTGTTTGGAGAACGTAAAATGACTTGAGAATTTTTTAACACGTACGTCCACAAACAGATCCTTTTGAAAGTTAAGTAAAGATAATTGATGTTGTTAGGCCCATTTTACTCCTATTGATAAACATAATCAAGAATGAAATTTAATCCCACATCTAAGTAAAGATAATGTAAATCTACTCTAGCCTAGAGTGATGAGCATCTAGTCTTAGCTTACCATACATGCCTTGGGCTCATGTAATCGTTGCTAGCTGATCAAGCATTATGTTGTTAAGACCTGATTACTCCTAGTGATAAACATAATGGAAGCTGAGAATAAAAATCTAAATTTAGGTAATGACAATAATGTAAATCTACTCTAGCCTAGATCGATGAGCATCTGGTCCTAGCTTACTGTACATGCCTTGGGCTCATGTAACTGTTATTGGGATTACCAAATGACTTCATTACTAAGTGAATCAAGTGAAACCACTACTGGATTACCAAACGATTACACTTAAATGCTCAAAACCAATTGTACTCATTTCGTTTTACTAATGAACAAGTGAAGTAAAATACTTGGAAATGTAAATGATTAAACTAATAAAATAGTAAAAGCTTTGCAAAGTAAAACAATAAAACTAAGTGGATGCTACAATGATAAAAAGCAATCTCGACATTTATTTCTAGACATGAATTGTGCCCAAGTATACTTTACTTGAACAAAAATTACGTACAACTGCTCAACACCACACTACAGGCTTTTACTATATTGCTAAAACTATGAAAACAAACTGCAAGAGTCTACCTAAGGGTGGAATGAAAGTTATTCGAATCATGCACCTAAGTGCTATATTTACAAGTAGGCACACATCCTATGATATTAGATATTCAATAATATAGCATGAGATTCAATATCAGGGCTCCAATATCAGACCTAAGATATCAAGGCTAAGTTATTGAGGATAAGATATCGAGGCTAAGTTATCAGGGCTAAGATATCTTAGCCGCTGAAAAACATGATTCATCATATATGATAAATCCAAATTTTTGTCAACAACGATATCATATATCCAATATCAAAGCCACAATATTAGATCTTAGATATTGAGGCACAAGATATGATGTCATGTATTTGATCTCGTGGATGTGTGTTGGCCTATAAATACAACACTTAGGTGCACCATCCACATACAATTTCATTTCACACTTAGCAAAATTTCATCAGTTTGATTTCTAAATTTTAGCACTTACTAATTAGTAGTGAATGCTTGTAGTGTGATGCTTAGTAATTGAATGAAGTCTTTATTCAAGTGAGATGTACGTGGACATGTTTCATTCATAGAAATAAAGATCAAGATTACTCTAAATCATTGCAGCATCACTTATTCTTTACTATTTTCATTTAGCTTAATGTTTACTATTTTCATTAGTTACTAATTGACTTTCTATGCACTTTACTATTCTTGTTGTTAAGCAGAATGAATATGACTAATCTTGAACATTTAAGTGTAACTACTTGGTAACCCAATAGTACTATCACTTGGTATGCCTAGTAGTGTGGTACATGGTAATCCCAGTAGTAGTTACATGAAGTCCAAGGTGTGAATGGAAGGTTAAGACTGGATGCTTATTGCATAGCCTAGATTAAATTTGTTCACTATTACTTAAAATTAGAAACCTTTACTCTTACCTTATGTTTTCTAGGAAAATTATGGCCAACACAACATCATTATCATATACCTCACTATGAGTTAAACCATATGCATTGATTTTACTAGCTCATGGGGGAAGACAACTATCGTGAACTTTAACCAATTACTAGCATAATCACATTGCCTTGTCTATGGAATTCAACTAGGCTATGCATGAACACTCATAACTTGTATGGTTGGGTGTTGGATACTCCACCACTCATCATTGGCACTGTTGTTGGGGACAAGTCAATGTTATGTTAAGTTTGTTGTGTTTGAAACACAAAGTCAAACCTAACATTCATAACATGAAGTAAAGCACACTTAACACATAACATCTAGAAATGAAAAAAAGGCTTCAAATAAAGATCAACCATCACCTTCCAAAGAAACAAGAAGAAGTAATAATAGAATTATTGATGAAGAAGAATGGGGGATGGTAATGCAGAAAAGAATCACTTATGATCACACTAATCCTTACCATCTAGACTTTACTTTCATCTTCCATTAGAACAATCAAATATGATGGAGAGACATGCAAGGCAACATAGTCCTGCCTCCAGAATGTGCAACACTTAACATGCTCCAAACTACCTTAAGGGGAATGCATTTTGACCAGATCCAGGAAGGGTATTATGTGACTCAGCACATGACCAATCCTTACAAACCCACAAAGGAGCATATGAGGAGAGATGTTTCTATGAAGATCAAACATATACACAACAAGGAAAAGTAGGCCAACACTTTTGTTGTCTTGGAAGAGAATAACTCCACCAAAACCATGAGGAGGCATCAAAAACACCTATCATCATACTAGAGGAATCTATTAAAGCTCAACTTCATTCTACTTTAGCAAAGACACACAAGGGGGCAGCTACTAACTTAAGGTATAAGCGGGCTTCTAGGCCAAGGGTTCCTACCAAATCTTATAAAGAAGCATACAAGAGCCATGAAAAGAGAACCAATTAGCATCATTCTCTTGCCACCTCATTTCCCTCATCATGATCATTGGAAGACTTTGACAAGAGACAACATAGGTACTGAGACTTTGATAGGGAAGAAAAAAAGACTCATGATCATCATGACAGACATTTGAGGTACTCTAATTCAAAGGATAAAGAACAAGAATGAAGAATATGAAGAGAATGAAGAGAGGATTACAATAGGGATGAGCACACAAGGGGTCATTCCTACAACAAAGCATACAAATCTATTCATGATGATGGACCCCTCATGGCAACCCAAAGCATGATCAATATTCAAGAAGTTGTCTACATACCAACTAGGCACTTGAGAGATAGTCGAATCAAAAAGCTAGATATGAAGGTGGTTATACTGCTAATCCACAACATCACCTTCAAGCTTTCCATGATGCCTTTTTCCTCTAGAACATAGAGAGTGGTTGGAAAAAGTTGAATCAGTTTCCTAGAACACTTGTGAAGGAAACAGAAAAGTGATACAGGTTGTTGAAACATGAATCCATCAAATGCTAGAGTACCATGCTCGAACTCTTCAATGATAAATACCAAACTTATTCATGATTGTTTAATCTAAGAAAATAAATCTAGGGCTAGAAATAAGGAACTCATGAAACCCTTGATGTGGTAATGGGCAAATATTATTCACTACTACACAAATGTCCAGGCCATAGATTTTCATCAAAGGAATAGCTCAAGCACATCATAGATGGGCTAAGAAGTAAAACCAGAGAGATCCTTAGTATTTATGCCTAAGGAAGACTATCAAAATTAACCTCCCATCATATTTAAAGAGAACTTGACCAAGTGGAAAAAGAGGAAGGAGAACTTAGAAAAAGGGAATTAGCTAAAGAATACAATAGAGATCCATCAATCTAAAAGATGGATGTGTGAATACGTGACAAATAAGAATACAAAACCTTGGATAATGTCATCCAGCAAAAGACTCTACCAATTCAAAAATCTATAAGTGACATTGCAACTAAGGTAGAGAAGATGTGGGATTCTATTGATGAGAAATTCACAACTGCATTAAAGATAATAGAGGATAGAACTAAGCAAGCATTAGGAAGAGGCAAAGATAAGAGAAAGAAGGAGTTTGGATGAAAATGCAAAGTTGCTTATGTGGTTGAGTGTTCAGACATCAGCTCTATTGATGAAGAAAATTACACTATGTGTCAATACAAACATCCTAAGGGATGTTATCCAATCATGGCACATCTACAAGAAATAGGGGCATATGCACTCAATTTGAGATTTGTTCAAAAAAATGCACAAACTATTACCTTATCCTCAAGGTAACTATAGATAGAACCTCCAACTAATGTATTATACTAGTGGAGCTTTGCCACAGCCACAAGAGTAGTACCATCAATAGTGGCAATAGCCTCAATCATGGGCCATGCCACCACCACACTAATAGTATCCATATTGGCAACCTGATCCTTATGGATACTATGTCCAACATCGAATCTCACCAATGAATGTAACTATTCAAACTCCATAGTATTATCCACTAGAATACCATTGATCAAAATCACTAAGGACCAATTCAGAATCATATGTGCATTCACAAGTAGCTAATTTTTCAAATCTAAATCTAAATCCTTTACCACCAATGCCACCACTTGCTATGTAAGGTGAATTGCCATTGCAACCACAACAAAGAAAAGCTACAAGAGTAGTGAACATACAGAAGAAGGATTTTAGTAGTAATACTAAGGGCTAGACAAAGAAACATCCTTTCTTTAGGACAAGTCCAGAGAAGGCTAGTAGAACTAGAGCTTCATTAATATAAACCACTCCCATGATAGATACTCTGATTGAAAACAAGCTTCCAACATCATTTCACAAAAAAATATAGACTATCATGCTCACTAAAATTGTCACAAACTAGATCAATGAAGGACCACTTCCTAAGAAGAGAATTGATCCAAGAATTCCTTTGATTTACTTATGAGTAGTTAGAAATCTACCATGCAAATCTCTATTAAACTCAAGTTCTAGGGAGAATTTGATCTCTTACAAAATATATCAAGCATGGAAAATACCACCATTTGAAGAGTGCAACATCAAGTTGGAGCTTGCATATCAATCTATTGTCCTTCCTTTAAGACAAATCGATGATGTGGTAACCATCGTCAATGGGTGGTCATTTCCAACATACTTTTTGGTAATTGATGTGAAAGATGTTGATAAGGAATTTCAAATAATCATGGGGAGGGCATGGCTTAGCACAATCGATGCTAAGCTAAATATGAGGGATCTATCTATTGAGATCTCTAAGGAAGACATGCATGAAGCCACACACACACAGCGAATGCCATGCATAATTGCTAAAAGTAAAGGGTGCAATAGTGGACCAACCCTTCAAAATGTCAACATAATTACCATTCCAGTCCACAACTGTAATAGTAAACAACCAATGTGTGCAAAAGAAAGATTAAAGGCCACCATGCCCAAAGACATCCTATGGCCACTAACTAAGAACCAACAACTATCCAACACATGCATGGGAACATCTAAACCACTTACTAATTCCCAAACTAACAAAATGACACCCCAACTGAAAGCCCAAAAATAAAATGAATAAGTCATAATCATACACTAAAGGGAAAACAAAATAGGGATCTAAGTGATCATAACTGAACTACCATCCAAATTACATGGGATGGTAATCAAAAAGTTAAATCACTAAAAATGGTAACTGAAACACCTAAAGTGTATGATCCAGGAGATCTATGGAGCTTTTCTCAAATACTTACCCATGAGTTCAATAATGGAGGAGATGTCACACTTTCATTCAAGAATTAGTAAGGGAATTTCTATTTTTTATTTTACAATTCTTTTTATTTTTCATATTATGTAATCTCTTCCCATTCTTTTATACTTTTCCATTTCTTAAAACTTTGACATTTTTTTACATTTTTCATTCTTTACACTTTTTCATAATTTTTACTATCTTTTCTATTTCTTTTATACTTTGTTTTCAAACCCTTTATAAATAATTTTACCTACCAATAAGACACATTGAATAAAGGCAAGATGTAGTCCAATAAAGTGAAAATTTCTCAATGTTATCAAGTCATAAGAAACTGATTATTTGAATAGTGAGCCACATCATCCATCCATTCATTCCATTAATAAGAGATTCTTACCATGACCATAATGACATTCTTTTTCATCATACAACTAATAATAAACTTGTGATCATTATGCCTAGACCAAAAAGTAAAAAATAAAGCGGGAATGAATAGGGTGTGAAATCAAGGGGACTGATGGATTCTTTTGGATTACTATTGTAAGTTCTATTACATTACTAATATTGTATTATATCCTTGTAAAATTAACAAAAAATGGGAGTAAGAGTTAAATAAGTGCTACCTTAAAAGGATGACACAAATAGCAAATAAAAGAACACAGAATAAATTTCTAGGGTCCCACTGGAAAGACATGTTATCCATGCTTGAAGGTAGGTGACTTCTCAGAAATATTAAAATAAAATAACGTGTTGTGAATAAAACTCCTCCCTTGGACAATATGCCAAGTGATAATACTTCTTGCAACATTGATAGTTGATGAGTCGCATTTTGGTCAACCGTGATATCGCGTACGCGATATCGCAGCTTGTCTCCTCATCTATAAATAAGAGGTAGATAGAGCAGTTAGGAGTAAGTAGTTCTTAGTTAAGTGTTTAATTTCTTTCTCTCAACCCTTTTCCTCTCAGTGTATGCCCGCAGTGTGGTGATTGTAATTATACAGCATCCTTTATTTGAGTGTTACGTACTTGGACACGCACATGACCAGAAATAATGATCGAGATTACTTCATCATTGCAGCATTCACTTAGTTTAATTATTTATTTAATTTTTATTTACTATTTTCCTAGTTAATTTCTCTCACCCTTAAACTCATGTTAAACACGGAATGAGTACAACTTGACTATGAGCATTTAAGTGTGACTACTTGGTAACCCAGTAGCGTACCTAGGATCTATGCTTGGTAATCCTAGTGGTAGTTGTGCACGAAGTCCAAGATGTGTACGGATAATCAAGGAATGGATGCTCATCTCGCTTAGGCTAGCTATATTATCTCTCACCTTTCTCTCTTAGCTTAGTTAATACTATCTTCCATTGTCTTCAGGAGTAGCATTAGATTAGAAAATACATCATACACCTCATTCTAGACTAAACCATACTTGACAAAGTTAACACTAGTCCAGATGGGAAGACAACAAACTATGACCTAAGGCTAACTGTCTAGATACCACAACTAGTCCATCTGCGGAGTTCAACCGGATCATGCGTGTAATGCTCGTATTTGTATGGTTGAGTGTAGGGGTAGCTTGCCACTCATCATTGGTGTCATTGCAAGGGATGGTGCTAGTTATCTAGATTAGTTATATCATACAAGGTCACTGTACAGGACTTAATGATATATCTTTTAAGAAAAAAATAATTATAAAAAGTCACATATAAATTCATACACAATTTCACAACCAAGTCTCTCCTACAAGACTATAATAATGCCACATCTAGTGAGGAAGTTCATTGAAGAACCAACGAACTATATGACAATGAAGATTGGAGTACACAACCTAAAGTACAGGTTTCTTATAAACATAAACAAAAGCAATGTCATCCCAACGCACGAAAGCATAACTTACATGATGACGATAAACCCCCATGGCCACTACAAGCCTAACGCAAATAAAAGAGTCTGTTCGAATCTCCCGTAGGCATCATAAAGAGAGTCGTCTACCTAGGCTTGATTTAAACAACTTCCCTAATTTCTCAAGAGGCTATAACTTAGATTTGCAACAACATTTACAAGCCTTCTACGATGCTTGCACATGGAACAACATTGATAATGGTTGGCAAAAACTCAAGCTCTTTCCTATGACACTCATTGGCCAAGCAAAAGTATGGTATAGATCGCTAAAACCAAACTCAATACGATGTTGGCCAACAATGGTAGAACTCTTTAACAAAAGATATCAAACCTACACAAGAGTATCAGCCTTGAGGAAACAAATCCAAGATTGGAAACAAGCACAACATGAACCCTTGGACATGGCCTTGGAAATATATTATGCATTGTTAAACAACTATCTAGGTCATAAGTTTTCCGAGGAAATGCTAATGTACCATATCATTGATGGGCTTCGTGATGAAACAAGAGCGATCCTAGGGATGTATGCCTAAGGTCAACTATATGAACTACAAACCCATCAAGTCCAAGAGCTTATTAAGCGGGTAGAAAAAGAAGAAGGAGAAATGGCTAGATGGGAGAGTGTTGAAAAACATCAACGGGACCAGAATCTCAACTTAACATGGATCCATAATCACAAAAAGGAGAAATCAACCTATCTCAAGGAGGAAAAATCATCTTTGCCAACACAACAATCACTAGAAGAATTCGAGGTAAAGATCAATAAGATGTTGGAATGGACACATAAAAAGTGTGGAGAATATATCGATATCATTGGAGATAGAGTTTTGACAACCCGAGAAGCAGGAAAAAATATCAGTAGATAATCAGAAAGAAGGGATAAGGAAAATAAGAGCTCAACTGCCAATCACATGTATGAATGCAACATTTGCCTGTATGTTCACCCCAAGGGCCAATGCCCAATCTTGTTACACTTATATAAGCAATGGGGAAGCACGTTACATCCAGAGTTCGTACAGAGATACTGTGTTTGATCATAGTGCCAACAATCCTAGTCATGGGAGAAGCCATCCCTAAACTAGAGACACCCTTCATATCATCCGAATTCAAATGCTTATCTAGTCTAATACCTTGTTTCTCCAACTAGGCCAACATACTCTATCTCACCGCATTATCATTCTCCTCAATACTATCTGCCCATGTCCTCAACACAACCACCACCTTGTGTACCACACACTTTTCCTAATTTTCAACAATTTCATCCTTTCCCTCCTTATGCATTGCCACCAACTATTCCTAAGGTGTCTACACCACAACAACAACCCCCAAACATCACTTGTGCTAATATTACTAACAACAATGAGAGGCCTCAGCAACATCGAAGGAATCCCTTCTTTAGAAATGACCCTAAGAAGGGACAACACAATTCCAAGTTCACTGCATCCTCCAACTCAGTACAAGTCCAACACTATGGTGCATCGAACCCAACACCTCGTGTTACTTCATTAGGGCCACCAATTAACACTCCAACAATGATATGGCCCAATGAACACAGTCATGGAAGGCAACATCCCGATCCATGCATACCATCTAACAGTCCCAAATATCATAGTGGGTTAACTCATTATCCGGAAACTACATCTTATAAATTGCCTCACTATGCTTACTATAATCAAGTGTGTGAACCCTAATGGGGTAAGTATGACTGGGTCCTAATATTTTCAACATGCAAGGATCCTCATCTTCCATTTATTAATCCTTGCCATCCTCAACCATTTAGTTATGGGGGATATCCCCCATTCTAGTAACAAGCAGGATTAATAACCACTTTTTATTTTCTTTAATTTTACAACTTTTTTTTCCAGTTTTCTAGTTTTCAATTTCTTATTTTCTCATTTTGTCTTTTTATCTTTTTACGCTTTTGTAAGTAATCTCATCTACGAATAAAACACTCATGTGGATTGTTGGTTGAGGTGTGTTCTATGTTATCGAGTCTCAAGCAATCAATTATTTGGACAGTGAGCCCACTACACCCACTCATCCACTCTACAAATAAGAGGTTCTGTTTGAGGGTACAGTGATATTCTTGACATTCTTAAAACTTAAAATTAATTTTGTGTTCATTATACCCAGAATGAAGAAGGATGGACCAAGCAAGAATGATTAGGGTGTGACATCAAGGAAACTTGCAGATTCTCTTTGGTGACATCTATGGGAGTTTCCATGCAACGTGGTTGTACTAAGATCCTTGTAGATCTAATGAAAAATGGGAGTAAGAGTAATCAAAAGAGCACTCAAAAATCCAATCTTGTTCTAGGGGGTCCCACTAGAAAGACATGCACCCATGCCTAAAGGTTGGTAGCTTCTCTAGATTAAGCAATTAAAAAAAAAAAAAGAAAAAGAAAAAGAAAAATGAAAAGAAAAGTGCCACAAAACAAAAATCACTTCTCCCTTGAATAAAATGCCTTGTTGTTATGGTACTCTCATAGTTGGCAGAGCTGTTCCCACTGAGAGTAGCCATGACTAGGGTACCGATGTAACAATAAGTAGTATCTGCTCATAGTTGCATCCAAGGGTTCATGACCACCTTGTTTCCATCATTGGATATGTCATCTCAGGTTAGCCACTCTGGAGTAGGTTTGATACTTGTCATTGAAAATTTCTAGCATCGTACTCCATCTCTTGATTGGTTCCAGCTCCAAAGACTGGTACCAGCTTTCCACTTCTTTGATTAGTGTGTGAGGAAACAACTTAAGTTTTTGCCAATAATTATCTATGTTTTGCAGGGTGCAAGCATCATGAAATGCTTGTAAGTGAGTCTGTGGATCACAATTATATCCCCCTTCAAATTTAGGGATGTTTTTCATGTTAATGCACTTGATCCAACTATCTTTTAAGTGTCTATTGAGTATTTGAACTGCCTCGGCTATATTAAGCATACTTTGAGTAGCCAACAACGGTTCATCCGAGTCATAGTCCTATTAATGGCCATGATGTCTGTGACGATTCTAGCTACCTCTCCTTTCTTGACGATGAGACTCACGTGACTGGTCACGCCTTTCCTCACATCATTCCCTTTAGTCCTTACGATCACCATCACCCTAATCCTTTCTACCATAGTTACGATCAGAATCAAAACTGGATGAAGATAGAGTGGAGCGAGAGGATGGAGAATAGGGAGGGGAATCACCACTACCCCAGTGTCGATCTTCACCTCTACTCTAATGATGACCCCGATCTTCACGTCCATCCTTGCCTTTTCCACCATCTTTTCTGCACAACCCCCCATCATGTTGGGGTTCTCGGTCACTTGATTACTTACTTTGAATGATGGACTAAATGATCTGATGTATCGAAGGAGGTTCGGCTGAATGGGAATCGTGAAAAATAGGTTCCTCATTATCATGCAATTCTTACAATAATAAGGGATTACTGAACTATTTTCCCTTCATGTGTTCAGGTCATTCTGCATGTTGCCTATCTCATACATGTTGTGCCTCAGTTGCATGATAGTCCCAGTAGTCATGATCCTCCATTATGTACTCCACACCATGGTCCTGAATGTCTAGTCTGGTAAGATTTTGAAGTAGCATTTCAAGAGTCGATCAGTCAGGAGGTAATATGATGTTACCTTCCATGTCCCACTAGTGTAGATGCTCATCTTGATGTAGGATAAAGATGAAGTCAGGAACATATTCATCTAGATGCGTGTACACCACCCAACATTCCTACGACACTGGTGGGTTGGATTCATCTTGCCTATGAGAAGAAGACATTCTAGATGTTAGATAATCCACTAACTGGTGTGCCTTACTCTTTACTTAGATCACCTAATGTGTGTAGATTTTACTATTCTGGGTTCGTTCCAACAAGGTGAATGATAATTTTACTAAGGCTAGATAGCACATGTAAGACTAACAGTCCTCGGCAACGACACCAATGATGAACGGCGAGGTACCCCTACTCCCAACCATATGAATCATGGGTGTTCACACATGACTTGGTAAAATTTCATAGACTGTAATCACTTTCATACACCAAACTCTAGCCAGTAAAACCTTATGTTAGAACGGCCATTGTCTTCGCAACCTCACTTGTGATGTTCTAATGCGATGGTTAAGTGAGATTGAGGCAAATGATTTTTATTGATTTTCTCTTTATCTTCTAAAATCTAATTCTTGAAATGTAAGAAATGGAATGTTGCGTAATCTATAATTGTTCTATTCTATCTCTTAACTCTCCCTAGCATAAGCAACTGATCCCATCTTTCGTGCACATCCTAAGCATCCCCTAACCACTACTGGGTTACTAGACGTTAAGCATCACTAGGTTGCCAAGTGTTGGGTTTACGTTCGAGATGGTCATACTTATGGTTTTTACAAAATATATAAAAGAGTAATAGCGGTAAATTGATAATAATGAAGACTTAAGAAATTATTAAAGCATGGAAATGTTAAACTATTTAATTGCTTAAATGATTAAATCCAAATGCTGCAAGGAATGTTGCAAGGAATGCTTCAAAAGCGCATCTTTATTGTCGATCATGCCAATGGGCTCAGGCACATTAGTGCTCAAATAAAGAGCTGGACACCTTTCTCATACCTGCTAGGGGCACTTGGAAAATATTCAAACTCTTGCGGGAACAAATTGCAAGAGCTTGATTACAACTATGCAAAAAGATGCCTAAGTGTGGCGAGTGCACACTTATTTATAGCTAGAGACAAACTCTGCATAAACAAGGCCATGTAAACACATGGACAGGTGTGTCGATGGGGCCACGTCAATGCGATCGTGTATACGGGGCTCCGTATACGTGTCCCAGTCAACATATCGGCTAATGAGCACTTCATCAAAAGATTACAATGAAACATTAAGTATTGAGTTTCATGTTTGTTATAAAATATTTTAGCATTATCATATATTTATATATATGATAATGTTACAAAATTATCTATCTATTTTTAAATCACAAAAGAGTTTCTTGCCAAAGTTTAGAAGCTATCACATTGTTCAAATTATAATTTTTAGCCTACATTTTCTCCTTACTCTACTCTAAAGAGTAAATTTGTAAAACCTTCTTCATTTTGTTCTATGTCATTAATATCATTTGCATGGTAATCATCTTCATCAAGAATTAAATCATCAATATTAAGATTCATTGCTCTAGGAACATGAACTAAGTCAGTAGAATAACTTTCTCTATCATCAACTATTGGAACATCATCATCTTCTAGATTAACATCCCAACAAAGAATAGGTGATTGCCTATATTTTATTTCCTTTCTTTTTTCCAATTTAATCATGCTATGAACATACACTAATTTTTCAACTATTTTTGAAGTAAGACTATTTCTTTTGATCCGATGAATGAAAGAATATGTTGACCAATTTCTTTTAGTAGCAAAAGAAGATGCAACCTACATAAATGATAAAAACATAATTGAATTTTTGCATTGCTAAAAGATTCATTTTATAAATCATTTAAAACTTCATCAACAAACAAACTCATTTAAAGCCTCAGACCTGATAGCCTACTAATCATGGTGTTTAGAGAATGCATAATGATATATAAAACATCACTATTTCAAGTTTTCAAACATCAAATTCATAAATTTATTAAGGAAATTAATATGTATTTATATTTGTTATATGTTTAATGAAAAATTGATCATATTACCTGAGAAAGAAGCTTTACTGCTAAAGTTCGAATTCGAAGAGTATCTCTGCCATGTAAACTCCACCATCTAGCTGGATCTTCTTAAGCTATTCCATCCATATCAAGTATAGCATCTTCACATTTAAATGCTTTTGTATGTCCTTTAGTAAATTGAAGTCATTCCTTTCTAATTAAGCTAGCCTCACAAGATAAATATAACCATTTAACATATTCTAAAAAACCTGTTCTTACATCAAAATCACCATAAGGCCTTGTTGGATTTTTATCTCTATGTTTTGAAGAATGCCAGTTAATATTTAATGCATATGCAGCCATATGCAATGGGGCATTTCTAACATTCCATCTTTTTAGAATCAATGGAAGTAACCAAGCATTATAAAAATCAAGAGAGCTATCCATTTCTAGAACTCTTCTTTTAATTTTTGTTAACATATTTTCATAAATTACATAAATTTATCCTAATGCAGGTGTATCTATATCAGCATAACAAATGAAGTCAACAATAGGTCGCAGCATGCTAACAATCCTCCTATAGTATAACAAATACTTATTTTTAATAAAATATAAAGATGAAAATAATATAAATAAATAAAGAATTATATTTTAAATAAATTATTTCTTACTTCACTTATTTCCACCACTCATCTAATAACATCTTTTCTCTAACACTCTTTTCCATAGTTGTGTTGGCTTCCTCCCAGTTCTTTCATTTGCTGGTTATAACCATTGTTTGTAATGATTCTTGTATCTCTTGCATTCTCTCCAACATTATGAAATATGAAGCATACTTGTTTTACAAAATTTATAATTAATTTAGCGTTAATAAATCAAATCACTTAAAAACACACAATATAGATTTTTGTATTCTATTACCTTGTTTCTATAAGCTTTTTGAAAAAATCTTATTCTTGCTACATTCCCTGAACAAAGAATTTGAATTGTGATGATTGTAAATGAAAATTAGTATATCTCTTGCATCTATAATAAGCTTTTTCACCTAATCAATTGTATCAATATCACAAAGTATATTATTTAGAGAATGAACATAACAAGGAGTCCAAATATATTTGGATGAATCATTTCTATTATTTTTCCTGCACACCTAAAAATAGGAGCTGAATTTGTTATAATTTGAATAATGTTGCTTAAACGAATATTTGCACACCTACAAATAAGAGCTGAATTTTTTATAATTTGAATAATGTTGCTTAAACGAATAGTTGCAATTGTTGTCTCTAATAATTTGGCTTAAAAATTAACATTTTTTATATGATTGGAGCAATCTATAGCATTAAGAAAAAATGGTCCAAGTTGATAATTAATTATAATATTAATTAATGGATGTTGACGAATATCAATACATCCATCCATTATAACAAAACAACCACTTTGTTGCCAAAATTGTTTCCATTCCTCCAACCTTTTCATGCCAAGTTCATACCTATCATCAAGAAGATCATTTCTAATTTTATCTTTAGTTGGAGGGCTATAAGATGAACCTGCCATATAAAAATATTAATTTTACTAATAATTTTAAATAAAAATGATAATTTAAAATTTAAAAATATTACCTACTTCAATGGCACAACAAAATGCTTTTTTGAATGAAGGAGTACATGAAAGTTTGAATGGTAATATATTTGAATAGAACATTTTTGCAATACCGATATCAGTTTTTGTTTTCTTTTTTTTTTCCTTTCCAACTTGACAACTTATTTCTGTTTGTTTAAGCACTTTTCTTTTTGCTGGCTGTACAACATCCTTTGTCTTATTCTTGCTCCCCTCTATTGTAATACTTACAATAATTCTCTTTATCATAGTCTTTGCTTGAAAGTAGTCATACATAACTTTTTGAATATTATGATATGGAAATTTACATGCAA
>MNCI01006577.1:26812-42623 GCA_015680685.1 Gnetum montanum | reverse complement strand
ACCAATTACCCAAATTATTGTGATTAAGCATATCTATTCTTTCTTTTTTTACTAGCATAGAGCTTTTAGAAAAATGTTGTAAGGGCTTGAACACTAAAATGTCATTTAATACAATAAATCTAGAAATGCAAAACAATAATAGAGTTAGGGTAAAAATTGAAAATACAAAATAGTGATAAATTTAAAAATAACAAAATGGAATTTCAATAAGGAATAGAAAACAACTAAAAATTATAGACAAATGTACTTAATAGTTATTGAAATATATAAAAAAAGAAATAAAATAAAAAAATTATGAATATCATCTTTGTTGACATTTTATGATCATGATTCATGAAAACACTTTAGAAATGGAAAACCTAGATGCCCATCTTCTAGTAAAACACTTACACACATGCCTATTAATCAAACCCTAACCGGGTCGATGACCTATACCGCACAATCCTTTTAATGTAGAAACACGAGAAATAGTAACATGAAAGCATAAAGGTAAAAGTGATCCCAAAAGCAACGAAAAAGCACAATAAGTCCTCTTTTACCGTCCAAAGGCCAAAAAAAGGTTAAAAACTTAAAAACGAACGTTGCAAAAGTAAAAGCAGCCAAAAAAGCAAACATGAAAAGGGCCAAATCTCACACTGCAAAGAAAAGGACGACGTGAAAAAAATACAATAATCCATATTTATATACCCACATACACAAATGACCATTTTCAGTTTGGAAAAGAAAGGCTTTGGTGGTATGTGTCCGTTGTCCTCAAATATATCTCTCTCCAAAACTATGTGTGTTTGTTCTTTCCGTTTTGAAAATAAAGAAAGAAACCTGTTGTTTTGATAAAGAAAGTGGACAGTTGTTTTAATTTACCGTATGGTAGTCATGGTGGTGGTCGTTACGTGTGGTGCTTGTGGTCATGGCTATAGATACGACAACTTGTGGCGGGCCTGCTGATTGACGTGAGTAATGATGGTAGAGGTAACAGTTGACAGCAACTCTCCCACAAGGTGCTAAAAAATAGAAGATCTTGAAATGGTGAGAGGGAGAAGTGTAGGGGGCACCAGAGGACAACAAATTTGACCTGCTCTTCTTAGGTTCATTTTGCCTATGGGTGGTGTGGTGGCGCTCGTGGCAGACCATACTCGCAGTAGCAGACGATGGGCATTAGTCTTGCTAGCAGTAGGCACACACAAACTGCACATAAGCAGCTGACTTTCTCTCTCTTGGGATCTTGGGCAACAATGCATGCATAACAAGCTATGCCGAGGCGATAGTGCGCGATAGGCATTAGCAGACCTGAGCGTGGTGCAGCTACAACAACGTGACAAATACAATTAGTAGTGTCTGATGTCAGTGTTGGACGCGATTTGGAGAAAAATATAGCAAAGATTTTAATGGACAATGCGTATATGGAGGAAAACAAGTAGCAGCAATGAATGTTATGGTTGTAAATTGAAAATTGAGACACCATTGTAATAAAAATTATGATTTACATACCCAATGCAGATTTTATACCATGTCCCATCAAATTTGCTTGGGAATCACAAATCTCCATAGGTAAAGATAAAAAATAAATAGGAAGCTGTGTTAGAATGCACTTGAGGTGCAAATGAGAAAGATGAGAGTCTGTTTTGCAGTGGTTTTGAGAAAGATTCCCATGTTGTTAGTGATAGTGAATCTTGCAATGGAGCTTGCAAATTGGTCATGGTTGATAAATCAACGGGTGGGAGTTGGGTGTGACTTGTAGGCATATTCCACGCATATTATGTGGTGATGTTTTCATACATCATTGTCAGCATCAGCTTTATGACAAACAAAGGTATCATGTTAGTGCCTAGTTAGTTCTTCCCACTTCTCATCCTGAAATTTCTTCTGAGGATATAACATCCTATATTTTTAGATTTTTGGTATGTATGTTCTTTTATTAAGATTGTGTTGGTAGGTTAATAAGTGTATGCTTATTGGTAGTTTGATATATTTTATGGTTATGTAATTAATATCTCATGAACTTTGTCTATGTTATGTGTTTCCTTGTAGCAAAGTCCTACTATATATAAAATTGTCTCTATGAGTTTATTAAGTGTTTATGATTATGATATCATTGGCTCTCTTTTAAAGGTTTAAAGATTTATTATAATTGGTAAGGTTGATGGTGTTCACTGTTAACTACATTTTAAGGCTTCAGAAACCAAAAGGAGGAATTTCATTGAAGATGTAAATTATTAACAACTTAAATAACTTTGCCCACTACTTTACTAGCATGGCAATACCATGCTCAATCATAAAAACTTAGGGTCTCCTCACAAATTTCTTGGAAGGGCACATTTTAGCCGCATGTTTCAAATTTTAATATTTTCTTTTTCATTAAATTTTAAAATTAGATTACATGCCATTTAAACAATTTATTTTCAATAAGATTATTTAGATATTGGATGTCTGAGATAAGCAATTTTGTTTTGGCCAAGATTTTGGACAAGAGGCCAACTAACAATTAGAGATCGGTAAGGCTAAATAATGTTTCGTTAATAACCAATAATATTTCATTAATAACCATCAAGGAAAGGTTATAGGTAACGCTAAATAATATTCCATACATAAACCTAGAGAGAGAANTAGACTCTCTTGGCCAAATTATAGGTATATATATTAAATATATAGCTAGGCTAATTTAAAAAGTTCATAATTTATGAACCAAAAATTGTTCCAATCTTTAAAAAGACTAAATAATAATATTCTTTAATATTTGTAAGAATTTAGGGTACTTAAAATTTTAAATTTTGGGTCCTTAAAATTTTAAGTATGATCTTGTGTGACTGAAGAAAAGACAGAAAGATAGGAAGAAACAAAACATAGAAGCAAAGGTACTACATAAAACGTTTTTGGAGAGTCTCACCTCTCTTTAGTATGTTTACAATAGCGATGCTGGAATGTGCTTTGAGAAACAAGTGCAAGATGAGAATATATAGTGTCCCATCTTACAAAGATAATTAAAACCCACTAGGTGCAATAATTAAAGTAGGCCCCACTTGTTCAAGTTGAGATGGGAATGGAACGTTGCACTTAAATTTATTCTTGACAAGGAAAGAATGAAGTTTTCTTGGATTCCTTTAGTAAGTGATTGCATCATGAATGATGTTCTAGAGACTCAGATATTTTTAGCAGAGCTGAGTAAGTATAAGGTTTAGGTTCAAGGATTTAGTGAAAGGACTAAAGTCCAATTTGAAGATAAGAGGGGTCCATTTCCTATTGTGAACATCATGGCTTTGATGAAGCTATTCAAGAAGATGCCACCTAGAGGAGGTAGGGACAAAGTTGAAGCAATGGACCAAGAATTGAGAAGGATATCCTTGAGCGTGAAGTTTCTAATAGAGTTGTTGTCAAATCTATTGTTGATCACAGAGGAAAGATTCTCTGATAAGGTATCATTTAAGCTTAGCAACAATGAAAGCTTTCTTCTAATAGTGTGGATGCTAAGAGGAGAAAGGGATGTACTAATAAGCATTCAAGGGTTTTTGATAACACTTGGTAGATAGAATACCAATGTTGACAAAGTTAGAACCCTTGAAAAAGGATACTTCTAAAGTGGTGGCTAAGGTGCTAGATATAGCAAAAGTAATATTGATGGTAGGATAGAAAGAACCATACTGATCAAGTAGCTAGAAGAGAGAATCTGGTGAACCACTCCAAATGCCAAAGGCATCATCAATGTACCTTTTGTAGTATAGAAGATGACTAGAGCCTAGTGTAGAGAAAATTTGTTTCTCTAAGTGACACAGAAACAAGCAAGCGTAGACAATGATAAAGTTGCTACCCATGGTGGTGCCTCAAATCTGTTTGTAGAAGACCCCGTTGAACTCCAAGAAATGCTCTTGAAGGATAAAAAAGGCAAGCTCCATGAAGGCATTGATGTAATAGACTTGCAGATCAAAATGGTTATCATGAAAATATGACTTAACCATAACTTGAAGAGCAATGAGGCCACGATCCATGGGAACGCTAAGATAAAGAGATTCTACATCAAAGATGAAAAAAAAACACACATTTTGAGGTAGAAATCTAAAGTGAAGGTTACAAATCAAGGCTGACGAGTCTAAAAAATGGTATAGTTGAGAACACAAGATGGGGAAAAGTAGGTAGTGGAGTAGGCGGGAGGCTAGTTCAAGCAAATAGCTTGAATACGAGCAAATAGGAAAACCAACAAGAATAGGTTTATGGATTTTAGGGATTAAGTAGAAAGTAAAGACTTTCAAAAGGGGACCCTTAAAATCAAGAAAAACCTAAGGAAAGTGATTGATCATAGAGAAAAGTTGACAATGAAGGATTTTCCATGGAATGACATCCACTTGTTGGTAGACGTCTAAATCTAATAATTGTCCAATAGCCTCTTAATAGTACCAAGAGTCTAGAACACAAATACCTAGATTTTTTTCAGCAGGACAAACCATAATGCTCTAATCTTTTTGGAGTTTATAAAGAGCTCCAAGAAGATGTCGAGGAAGTGTTGGCCTACAAGAAAAATCTCAAGAACAAAGAGTAGCCTTGAGAGATAAGAGACAATCAAGAATAGATGTCTCTAGGTGTTGGTTCCACTTGCTTTAGAAACATAACTTCATCTTAGTAAGACAAATTGCTTCCAAAAAAGGTAAAAGAGATTGGTTTACCTCATCTACGTTGTCATTAAAGAAGTTTCATAGTCGAAGAGGTCTGGTGAAGGTAGTGAATTTCTTGAGAAATGCACCATGATCCATGGAAAGTGGGCAAGGAATGAATTTAAGGTCAAACCCTAGAACTTTGATTTCATCAAAAGAAAGACATCTTGATGAAAAATTATCAATGATGAAGTTAGAAATGTGATTTTCTACCTTGTGGACTATCTTACACTCGAAGAGAAGGTAGGCGTAAGAGTTCTGAGAAATGGCCAGTAGCCAGAAGTTCAACCACGCACAGGAGGATATTTTTTGAACTTTCTTTAGGAATAAGTCTAGCTTGATGTTCTTAGCTATGGTGCAGATCATGCAAATTTGTGTTGCTAATTCATTTTAGGATATACTTACACCATTCAAGTATGGAAAGATCAAATTCATAGTTCACATAACTCCAACAATACCAAAAATTAAGAAGCTAGCAAGTAGAAGAAAATAAAATCTAAATTACTTAATTACTGAAACTAAAATTTTTACTTAATGAGATCCCATGGATCTATCTAACCAATTTTAGAATTTATTTTCTAGATTTTCCTTTTCAAAATTTATAACTTAGTACTACCCAGTACTATGCCAACACCTCATTGTTTGGAAATCATCAAGATCTATTAGATACTAAAAATATATATGCAATGAGTTCTAAAAATATCATTAAGAAAAGTACTAAGTATTCTTGGTAGCATTTAGAATAAATTGACCAAATTTGCAACTACAATATCCCATTCCATGTATGTCTAATGTGCTCAAACGTAGAATATTAGAAGAAAATGTGGTATTCATCTTTAGTGCTATTTATATGATATATTCATTCTTCACAATGAATTTTGAGCCACCTACCTATTTCAACTTTCATATAATGAGATCCTATTCGTGCTCTACTAATTTGGCACTGTAAATGATGAAGAATATTGGCCAATAACTAGTTTAACATTAAATTAAGGCCTCCCTTCATACTTTTCAAATAGAAATGTGTTTTCCTTTTGATGAATCATTAGTTGGCTAGAATATCACTAATGCTATATTGCATCTATTTTGACAAAAACTCAAATTTTGTCCACCAACAATATTGTATCTACAATGTCGCATACTCAATATTATAGCACAAGCTATGTCATCATAGATCTAATATTGTAGGATGCATGTATGCCTATAAATATAGTACATGGGCATATGATCTGAAGAGCTTTCATTCCATCCTTACGTAGATTCTTGCAATTTCGTTTCATAGTTTTAGCGATAGAGTAAATGTTCGCAGTGTGGTGTTGAGCTATTGTACAGAAGCTTTATTCGAATGATGTGTACTTATGCATAGTTCATGTCTGAAAATAAAGATTGAGATTGCTTACCATCATTGTAGCATCCACTTAGTTTTGCTACTTTACTTAGCAAAGTTTCTACTATTTTCTTTGTTTCATCATTTACATTTTCAAGTACATTACTTTCTTGTTCATTAGTAATGAGCGACAAGGTACCCCTACACTCAACCATACAAATACGAGCGTTTCACACATGATCCTAACACTAGCATGGGTTGGTTGGTTGTTGTCTTCCCAAGCTTACCTATATGTCACGATTGTATGGTTAAGTAAGCTTGAGGCATATGATTTTTATAGCTTTTATGTTTTTATGTCCTGCGCTAGTAGGGAAGGAGAGAGGTAACTAAGTAACTAATTTAACTTAACTACTCATTAACTAAGTTCTAACTAATCCTAACACCAGCATCTGTTCCCACTTGCCGTACACATCCTAAACCAGTGTAACACTGCTGGGATTACCAAACGCTAATCGTTATTGGGTTATCAAGTATTACATGCATGCTCAAAGTGGTCATGCTTGTGTAATTTAACGATATTGTTAATTGATCAAAATGAATTTTTATGCTAATAACAGAAATGTAAAGTGCATAAAATAAAATAAATGCATAAGAAAATAAAATAAAAAAATGTGTAAGAAAACAAATCTCAAGTGTTGTAAGGATGAATCGAAGAGCTCATCTTTATTACCATACATAAGGTGTGCTTAGGTACACAATACTCGAATAAAGATCCATCCACACTTAGACCTCCTACTACGGGCACTTGGAAAATACTCTAAGTTTCAAACAGACTACAAAAGTTTCACTACTTGACTGCTAAAAGACTTCCTTCCAATTGTGTGCCTAGGCATAGTATTTATAGGCTTGGGAGCAACTACTCTAATAATTAGAGTAACCGCTCTAATAATTAGAATAACTACTAAAGTAACCGCTAGAGTAACCACTCTAATAATTAGAATAACTACTAGAATAACCGCTAGAGTAACGACTCTAATAATTAGAGTAACTACTAGAGTAACCACTCTAATAATTAAAATAACTGCTAGAGTAACCACTCTAATAAGTAGAGTAACTATTAGAGTAACCGCTAGAGTAACTTCTCTCATCATACCCCCACAACTAAATGAAAATTTGTCCTTGAGTATAGAAGAAGAGAAACAAGTTATTTACAAAATATATTAGGGGGATGTGGATTTATTTGACTGACATGCAGAGTGACAAAGAGAAAATAGAAAAATACAGAAGTGCTCGAGCATATAATATTACATTTAGGTACAAAATTAGTGTTCATGAAAATTAGGAAAGAACACCAATGGATCCAAAGAACATCCAACCCCTCTTGGCAATAGAAGAATGAGGAAGAGGTAAAAGAGATCCAATAGTCATGAACAATCTCCTGTGAGTGGTATGGTTGCATCCTTCTTGATGACAACGGTCTTGCTTCCAATCCATGCTTCCCATTGCAATCACAACAAAACCAAGAATTAATATATATAATACATAAATAATGGCTGAATACCTTGTCTCATCGGTGATTTTATCTAGCCAAGCTGTGATTGTGATAGATTGCTTGCTTGACATTGTTAGTGGAAAGACTGACAAATGGGTTAAATAATAGAAGTGATCCATACAATTCAGAGAAAGCTTGACACAAGGAGTAGTGGAAAGAGGGTATTCACAACAATAAAAAGGAATTCATTACAAACAGTTGTGAAGGTGCATACAATTTGGATGACATGAATGGGGTAAATAAAAAGAATTTAATTGTAACAATGTTTAATGGTAAAAAACTTAACTTGACCAAACCAAAAGATATGTAAGTGGGTCCTTCCCAAAGCAGGCTCATGCCCTTTATGCCCTGACAAACCCACAAACCAAAGAGTCCATAGGCTCTAGGAATGTCATTTGGAAGTAAGAGTTAAAAACTTATCCACAAGAATTCACCAAAGAGAAACAATGCATCAACCCAAAATGGACTAATGATAAAACCAGAAATGAGGTGGAAAATGGGAACAAAGATGAAGAGGAAAGAATGGAATGGAATCCCAAGAATAAGGTTATGTAAAGCCCCTTGTGTATTTCATGGTTAAGATAACTGAGTAGAACTCATCCCAAATCGAGACTCAAACCAACCACATTCAGTGACCTTGCATTAATACACTTGGCCAATCCATCCTCTTGAGGCGACAAGAATGCTTCCACAAAGAGTGACCACCATTCCAAGGAGAGTGAGATGGAGAAGCAGGAAGTGAGAAAGGGCCTTAGTTAGAGGAAAGCTTTAGGCATAGGTAACATGTCTTTCCAATGCCATAACCAGTGCTTGTAGCCCATATTGCTTTAATATGTCTAAGGGATGTGCTTTGAATTCTCACATTTTTCTCTCTCTTTTTCTGTGTGAGAACCACACCATGCACAGACTTATTTTTATTCACTCAACTTCCTGATATTTGAACAATGTCAAAGTGGCAAAAAACCAAAGAAAAAAGCATCCAAGCACCCAAGAGAATGGTCAGCACCAATGCATCGAATCCCCTTGAAGTCACACTCCTTTCATCCTTTGAGTCTTTCCTTCATTTGAAAAACACCCAGCCACCAATTCATTAACAAGTTTACATAGAAAAAGGGGACTGTACAATTCTAAGCCAAAGGAGATCATAAAGTTGTATGGATGAGTGGATGGCATGGACTCATTGCCTATTTTACCAAAAGAACCATACCTTAATATCAGCATCATAATTCAAAGGTAAAAACAAAACATTAGCAATCAATATGATATAATTCAATCCACCATCATGAGCACTTATTAGATGATGAATAAAAGTAAATCAAGCAAACAAAGAAATAGTAAAAACATGAACGATGGTGTAAAACAAAAATAAGAAAAGTTGAAAGAATGTGTAAAAAAAAATATGTAAAACAAAAATGTGTAAAATAAAAATTTAAAAAGAACTAAGGGCCTAGAATGGTTAGCATAGGTGGCCATCTCCCTCACGACTAAGTTCGAAGGAGGAGATCCAAAATAGTGAGCAGGGTTGTCCATCAAGAGAGGTAGCATGTGTACTGGCTGTCCTAAGCCCCTAGAAAGGTTTGGTTTGTTGTATGTTCACCAAAATTTTCTTATTTGGGCTCTTAGTTTTGTATATTGTCATGGCCTCTAAATAAAAAGTTACATAAATAATATAAGGTCCTTCCCATAGTGTTTAAAATTTAGTACGTTGTAGCAGTTCTGTGGGATTCTAGTAGAGAACCTTATCTCCTAGCTGATATTTAACTTTCCTAATTTTTAGATCATGACGTTGTTCATTGAAGGCCTTGGGCAATTCATTAGATGACAGGGTAGCTAATCAATTTTCATCTAACAAGTTAAGGATTACTAATTATTGTTTTTGTGTTAGATCAAGATCAAGATTGAGGTAACATGTGTGGATAGTGTATGGGGCTTAGTTTGAATGGGAAGCATTAGTAATTTACCATCCACTAACTCATAGGGAGAGTAGCCTATAGGGAGTTTGCATGTGGAGTGGTATGCCCAAAGAGCATTGTTCAGTTTAGTGCTCTAGTCTTGCCTAAACTTGCTAATGGTTCTTGTCAATATCTTCGTAATCTCCCTGTTGGTGACTTCTGCTTGACCATTCGCTTGGGGGTGGTATGGTGTAGTCAATTTGTGCTCAACCCCTAAGCTTTGCATTAATTTCCAAAAAGTTACACCTATGAAGTATGTACCATTATTTGAAATAAGTGCACGTGGCCCACCTAAATTGTTTATGATTTGTTGTTGAACAAATCATGCAGCTGTAGATGATGTACAATCTTTAACAGCAATTGCTTCAGCCCATTTTGTTAGGTAATCAACGACAACAATAATATAAGCTTTTCCATTGGACATTGGTGTAATCGACCCTATAAAATCAATTCCCCAAATGTCGAAGGGTTCTAACGATTGAATCCATTGTTGTAGATCCTCCATTCTAGCAGTCATTCCCCCATCACATTGACAACACTTAAAAGATTGGACAAAACGATGGGCATTCCAAAATAATGTAGGCCAATAATATCTTGCAAGCAGGATCTTGATGGCTATTCATCTCCCAGCGTAATGACTCCCACAAGGATTCTCATGAGTGTCTTGGAGAACTTGCATTTGATCTATATCGGGAACACACCATCAAACCAAGCCATTAGGACAAACTTTGTAAAGTTGCCCATTGATCTCCATAAAGTACTTGGCTCAGTGAAGAAACTGTTGTTTCTTCTTAAGGTTTAACTTTGGTGGTGTTTTTTGGGTGAGGAGATAGGCAAGAATGCTACTATACCAATTTGTCTCCGTGGCTGATTGATTATTCACTACACTAGAAAAGAGAAATTCATTAGGAAAATGATCAGAAATTGGATACTCATCTTCTTTGTTGTCCCATCACAACTGAGATAAATGATCAACAACTACATTCTCGATGCCCTTACGATCGATCATCATTAAATCGAACTCTTGTAAGATTACAAGCCATCATATGATACAAGGGCTTACCATTGGCTTATTCATAAGGAACCAAATTACACTATGATCTATATGTATATATACTTTATATCCCAATACATAGTGTCTAAACTTTTCTAGTGCAAACACTATAGTCATTAATTCTTTCTTTGTGTTAGTGTAGTTAAGTTGTGCACTAGTAGTACTTCTACTTGCACATTGGATGTAATAAGGATGCTTCTGGTCATCTAACTATGTAAGTATGGCTTCTAAAGCATAGTTGGACATGTCAGTCATGATATGGAATGGTTTGGACCAGTCAAAAGCTTGTAGAATGGATGTTTCTACTAGCTTTTGTTTCAAAGTTTGGAAAGCTAATTCGCATTCCCTGATCCACTCGAAAGGTACATCCTTTTTCGTTAATTCCACTAATGGTTTGGCAACCTTTGAAAAGTTCTCAATAAATCTCCTATAGTAGCCAGTATGTCCAAGGAATGATCGAATATCTTTGATAGGTTTCAATTGATAGATAATTCCTTGGATAATTTTGATTTTCTCGAGGTCTACCTCTATCCTTGTGTGTGAGATTTTGTGCCCTAGTACTATGCCTTCTTGGATCATCAAATGACTTTTTTGCCAATTGACCCTCAAATTGGTTTCTACACATCTTTTTAACACTTACTCTAATTGGTCTAGGGCTTGATCAAAGTTTGATCCATAAGTGGAGAAGTCATCCATAAAGACCTCCACGCCATTCCCTATTTGCTATTGGAAGATGCTTAGAACTAGTCATTGAAATGTTGTAGGGGCATTGCACAAGCCAAACAACATCTATTTGTATGCAAACATTCCCCAAGGATTGGTGAAACTAGTCTTGGCTTGGTCTTCTGGGGCTATTTGTATTTGATTATATCCACTATATCCATCCAGAGAACTATAATAGCGATGCCTTGCGATGGTTTCTAAGACTTGGTCAACAAATGGCAATGGAAAGTGATCTTTCAATGTTGCCATATTTAGTAGCCTGAAATCTATGCATACCTTCCATTTGCCTTCCTTTTTAGGCACAATAACTAAGGGGCTAATCCATTTGCTATCAGCAATGGGGTATATGAACCTAGCCTTGAGAAGCTGTTCTATTTCTTCCTTAACTACTTATTTTAGCTTAGGGTTCAATCGCCTCTATCGTTGTCTTCAAGGCTTCATGGAGGGGTCAGTGTAAATTCTATATTGGCATATCCTAGGATCTATTCTAGGTAATTTGAGATATGACCAAGCAAAGGCTTCTGACCATTTATTTATTACCTTTAACAATTCTTCTTTCTGTTGAGTAACAAGCTTAGTGTTGATAATTACCAATTTTCCATTTTTAAGGAACATGTATTCCATACCGGTGGGCAATGGTTTCAGCTCGAGGGGCTCCTACTTAAATTTCCTAAGGATTTCCAACTTCCCCTAGTTGAGATTTTCAAGGTTAACACTTGGAATTTGATGGTGGACTTACTCTAATGTATCTATTCTATCGATGTAAGCACAAGTCAAACCCTCAGTTGGTTCCATGCATATGAGTGAACTACTTTCTTGATCAGTTGTTAGCCACTGGGTGTCTTCCTATCGTGTGGCTACTGCATACAGACATCTTTGTATGTTAATCACTTGTGCACACTGATTACATGCAGGCAATGCTAAACTTTGCACAAACCATAACTTCTGCATGCAATTACACCCTGTGTCGTCGTATGCGATGCACAGAACTTTCTTCTTCTTGATCTTTTCGAATGTATTTTCCTTTGATATTTCTAGGAAAAGATCATAGATTCCTAGGTGTGCGTCGATGGTGCTTAGCCATGCTCTTTCCATTATTATTAGAAAGTCCTCCTTATCGTTGTTTACCTGAATCATTAGGAAGTTAGCTAGGTATGACCACCCACAAATAGTGGTAACAATGTCTTCGACCAGTCCCAATGGGACAGTGATGGACTGGTTGGCCAACTCTAGATGGATGTTGCTCTTTTTAAATGAAGGTAGGTTTTAGGCCTTATACATTTCTTGAGAAATCAAGTTGACATCGGAACTTGAATCCAAAAGAGCCTTACATGGTACATTTCCAGCGATTTGTAAGTATATCAAAGGACTCCCAGGATTAGAGAATTGCCTAGGAAGATGGCCAACTTTAATCTAATTGGTGACGGCATGTGTTAGCATGACCGTATGCATTGAGTGCAGTGATTAGGTTGAATGGGGCTCCAAATTTTTGATTGATACTAAGGCATCTAAGGAATCAGCCGCTTGTGATTACAAGGGCTTGGTTGGACTATTGGTTCTAAAGAAAGGTTTTTTCTTCATGTGGTTGTTGGAGCCAATAGTAGGTTGAGAGTTAACAACCCTCGTGACATTACATTGCTATGTTGGATAGGGATTTCACCTTGCATCGCGGGAGCAAGTGGTAGTGGAGCTATTGGTGGAAAAGATGCGGCCGAATGAGAAGGATGATATGCTTGCAAAATATCACCTCTAGAAGAGGGAGTCCCATAATACTCTTGGGCTTGGTAGTGAGGTTGAGGAGTGACATGACTAGTAGAGTCATTTGGGGAGATTGGTTGTTGCATGTAATATCCATATGTGTCAAGTTGCCAACAAGGATATTGTTGCCTTGGTGGTGGCATTCTCCATGATTGTGGATGCTGTCACTATTGATATTGCTCAATCGGTTGTGGTGGAGTTCCATTGGGATAATATGTTAAGGGTTGGTGGAACTACCTTGGGTTACTTTGAAGATAAGGTAACCTTCAAGGTGTTTGCCTTTTGTATAATCATGGGTTGAGTGCATACACCCCAGACTCCTGCAGATGTGAGATTACAAGGCAACATCCCTTAGGATGATCATATTAACATATCTCACATCCACTATCATTGTCTATTTCCAAATCCACAACCTCTTCAATGATGGCAATGTTGCCCTTACCCTTGCTACATGCATGTTTAGCCTCTTTCTTTTTCCTTTTCTCACTACCTTGCTCTCTAGACTCCTCTACTATTTTAAGAACAATTTGAAATCTAATGTCTAAGGAATTCCACATTTGGTCTACCTTTGCCAAAATTTTTGATGTCATTTTTGGATAGACAAAGTTTTCCTATTCACCATCTCTTCAAGTTATGACTCTTCTTCATCCTCACAAAATCTTACTCTCCTCTTCCAAACAGAAGGATCTCGGTTATACTCTTCCGCACTTTCTCTCTTCCGTAGCTCACCTTCTTCCTTAGCAACTTGCTCCATTAGTCTTTGAATTTGATGAGACCTAAGCTTGAATAGTCTCCCTTGGGCATAAGTCCCAAGGGTTCTTCTTGTTTCATGCCCAAGCCCATCCACGAGATGGTGCAGTTGATCCCTTTACAAATAATCATGGCTAGGACAACGATGTAACAGTGCATAGTATCGGCCCATGGTAGCATCCAAGGGTTCATGTCCTCCTTGTTTCTAGCCTTGTATTTGCTTTTGCAAGTTAGAGACTTGAGAGTACGTTTGGTACTTATCATTAAATAGTTCTAACATAGTACTCCACCTATGAATGGATTCCGATTCTAAAGACCGATACCAGCTTTCCACTTCTTTTACTAATGTCCATGGGAACAAGTTAAGTTTTTTCTATGCATTCTCTATGTTCTGTAAGGCACATGCATCATGGAATGCTTGTAAATGATTCTAAGGATCAATGTTGTATCCCCATTCAAATCATGGGATGTTGTTCACATCTAATCTCTTGATCCTACTATCTTTTTGATGCCTTGTTGGAATTCTAACAGGCTCAGTTATGTCCAACATACTTTGAGTCACGAGGAGGGGTTCATCATGATCATCTTGTCCATGGTGTCTATGATGCCTATGTTGTTTCCTACTCCCCCTTCTTCTATGTCGTGACTCTCTAGAGTGCCCTCATCCCCTTTCCTAGTTGTTTCATCTGTGAATTCCACTTTACCTACCTTTATCCCCATGGTATTTTTCTTTATGACCATGTCCAGATATTGAAGGAGAGGGTGAAGGAGATGATGAAGGTGAAGAAGAAGGTGAACCATCACCATGATGGTGTTTGCTACCTTCTCTTCTACAATCTTGGCCCTGATCGCGATTGTGATTAGAATGTCCACCTTTATCATGAGTTTGTGTCCCTTTTTTGGACCCTTTATTCTCATGGGTATCAGAACCTGGGTTATGAATAGTGGAATGAAGGTTCTGATACACAACCCTTGGTCAAAGTCAAGGGGAGGAACATCCTTGTGTGGGCAACTACCTAAGGTAGGTTCACCACCCTCATTTTTTCTTAAGACATGTGGGGCATCCTAGGACCACTTACCCTTCAAAGACTTATGATGTCTCTCCTATTGCAAGTCCCTTTGACATTGTACCTCTATGAGATGATATTCTCTTGAGTCATGATCTTGCACAACGTATTCTGCATGTAAGTGCAGCATGCCAATTCGTATGAGAGCATGAAGAAGCATGCTAGGGACTAAATGATCGGGAGGTAACACTATGTTACCTTCTAAGTCTCGACAATGCAGTTGTTTATCTTGATGGAGGATAAAGGTGAAATCTAGTATATACTCATTGGGATGAATATATACCACTTAAACTTGTTGAGGGACTAGTGGATCAACGTCATGTATATTACGCCACCAACTATTTCCTGTTTCAGACCTACGTGGTGAGGTGCTTTCGTACGAAGAAGGAGACATACTTGTCTGTTTAGTGTGTAATTTATTCTTGATTATTATTTTCTCAACTAACCCTAAGGGTTTGTTCCAATGATGTGAATGATTTCCTATGTTCTAGTTAGTGCACAAACAACTAAGTCCCCGACAATGGCACCAATGATGAGCGGTGAGGTACCCCTATGCTCAACTATATGAATATGAGCGTTTCACACACGATCCGGTCAAATTCCAAGGACTAAGTGCTTATGTGCCCTTATGGAACAAGGATGGGTTGGTTGATCATTGTCTTCCCAAGCTTACTTGTATGTCATGATTGTATGGTTAAGTAAGCTTGAGGCATATGATTTTTATAGCTTTTATGTTTTTATGTCCTGCGCTAGCAGGGAAGGAGAGAGGTAACTAAGTGACTAATTTAACTTAACTACTCATTAACTAAGTTCTAACTAATCCTAACATTAGCATCAGTTCCCACTTGATGTACACATCCTAAACCAGTGCAACACTACTAGGATTACCAAATGCTAATCGTTACTAGGTTACCAAGCATTACACACATGCTTGAAGTGGTCATGCTTGTGTAATTTAATGATTTGCTTAATTGATCAAAATGAATTT
>MNCI01006577.1:5357-26228 GCA_015680685.1 Gnetum montanum | reverse complement strand
TAAACATATTAATGATCTATCTTATAGAAAACATTAATATTTTAAGTCATACACACTATCAAATGAAATCATGTCTTCTTCACATAGGACCAAGAATGCATCATAGGATGAAAACACTCGTAGGAGAAATGATAGGATATATACCAAAGAATATTAGAGCGAACAAAATCAACCAAGGGTTCCATATGCTCATTTTGACCCTTACTACATGCAAGGACTATGTTCAGTTGGTGCAAATAATCCTAGAGAAGATGGAGTAAGTCCTAGAATGAGGGCCTCAAGGCCTAGAACCTTCTCTAAACCTAGAAGAGATACATCAAGGGATCAAAGGGGAAAATACAACAACCATGGCAATTCTCCTAGTTCACCATCTTCTTCTTTCTCTTGCATGTCTAGTTCTGATGAGGATGAACATAGGTATAGAAATAGGGATCAAGATGAAGATAGAAGTAGAAATAGACAAGATCATCAAAGTGAGCATAGACGATATCATCATAATTAAACCAATAGAAATAGAAATCACCACCATGACATGTTTGATGATGATCAATCCTTGTTGGCTATTAGGAGCATGACGCAGATGATGGAGGCAGTTAGAATACCCCATAGGCATCAAAGGGAAAGTTGCATTAAAAGGCTTGACATGAATAACATCCATAAATTTGTAGGAGGCTATAACTCTAATCCACAACATCACTTATAAGCCTTCCAAGATGCCCACACTTTGTAGAACATCGAGAATGAGTGGCAAAAGCTTAAGCTCTTTCCTAGGATACTAGTTGATGAAGTTGAAAGTTGGTATAGATCATTAGAACTAGATTCAATCCATCAATGGCTCACAATGCTAGAACTCTTCAATGAGAAATACCATACCTATACAAGAGTGTCTAATTTAAAGAAAAAAATCCAAGAATGGATGCAAGAAAAACATGAATCCTTGGATGTGGCCTTGGATAGATACTATTCACTAGTACATAGATGTCTAGGTTATGATTTCTCTCAAAAAGAGTAGCTTTTCCACATCATAAATGGACTTCATAACCAAATGAGAGAGACCCTTGGGATTTATGCCCAAGGTCAGTTTTCTAAATTGAAAGCCCATCAAATACAAAGGCTAATCGAGCAAGTGGCAAAAGAAGAAGGAGAGCTATGTAAACTAGTGAATGTAGAGGAATATAACTAGGATCCAACTCTTCATAACAAGGGGATCCATATCTATGATGAGGAAAAAGAGGCAACTCTTGATGAGGTGATTTCACAATAGACCCTATCAATATAAAAGTCTATTGTTGAGCTTAAGGTAAGGATAGATAAGATGTGGGAGTTGATAAATGACAAAATTATGACTTGAGTGAAAACCATAGAGGAGAGAGTAATGCAAAAAAGAATACAATGAGCAAGAAGAGGAAAAAGAACAAAGAAACAGGTAGGAATAGTTATTGACAAAAAGGAAAAACAACTATAGGAGAAGAGGTTGTAGACTCAACCACAAAAAAGGATGATGGACATGACATCTGCCTATATGACCATCCAAAGGGTTATTACCCAGTCATGTTACATCTACATGAGTATTGGACTTTTTCTTTGAACCCTAAGTTCGTACAAAAGTAAATGCCTAGGAAATTACCTTATTCACAAGGTAATTATAGACATTCCTACAACAAATTGTACTATCCCAGTGGGACTTCTTACCAACCTCAACACTACTGTCAAATGTAGTAGCAAAACCCAAAGTCATGGGGGAGGCCATCATTAAACAAACAATACCCTTACTACTAGCTAGACTTGTACGGATATTATGTTCAATAACTTGTTTCTCCAAATGGTTTTACATCATCTACCTCAAATCACTACTATGAATTTTCCAAATATCATCAACCCACATCCCCTATGGGATCACCATCCCAAACCTCTTATTCTTCATAATTTCCTCAATATTCTCATACTTCCCTCCATCATATGTCACTGCTAACAACATAGGGAGGATTGGCACCACACCATCAATGGAAGAATGCCACTTGTACTATGAACATACAACTAAATGATAATTTTAATAGATCTCAACAAAAGCCTTGAAAACATTTATTCTTTAGGACAATTTCCTCACATGGGCACAAAACTCATAGACCTACTAGCTCATCAAAACCAGCACAAGGCCAACCAAGTGCAACACCCTTTCTCACCAAAATAATGTCTCCCAATCTAATGCAAGAGCCAACACCCATTACCACTTTAGTGCAAAACATAATAGATAAACCTATCATTGTGGGGAGAGCTCGATAATTCCATGCATTACTACTAAAAGCAAAGGGTGTAATCACGGACTAACACTCCAGAACATCAACACAGGTACCATTTCAGTCCACAACAACAACAATAAACAACTAGTGTGTGCAACCAAAAGAGTAGAGACCACCAAACTAAAAGACACCCTGTGGCCACTAACTGAGAACCAAAAACTGTCTAACACATGCATGGAAACATCTAAAACACTTACTAATTCCCAATCTAAGAAGATAACTCCAATTAAGGGCCCAAAAACAAAAAAATTAGATCATAGTCATATGCCAAAGGGAAAAGAAAATAGGACTTAAATGATCATAACTCCACTACCATTAAAATTATATGGGATGATAATTAAAAAGTTACATTACTAAACATGGTCGATGAACCACCTACAGTGTTTGACCCAGGAGATTTAGGGAGCATTTTCTGAGCACTCACCCATGAATTTAGTCATGAGGGAGATACTTCACTTTGATTTCAAAATTAATAAGTGATTTTTCCATTTTTTTTGTTTTACAATTCTTTTCTTATTTCACATTCTTTGACATTTTCTTATTCTTTTATGCTTTTCCATTCTTCAAATTTTCATGTTCTTTTACATTTTTTAATCCTTTCACATTTTTCAATTCTTCAAAAAATTTTCATTCTTTACACTTTTTCAATTCTTACTATCTTTTCCATTTCTTTCCTACTTTGTTTTCAAATCCTTTGTACATAATTTTCAATACTAATAAGACATCTCACAAATAAAAACAAGATGTAGTCCAATGTTGTAGAGATTTCACTATGTTATTAAATCATAAGGAACTAATTGTTTATATGGTGAGATCACACCATCCATTCCATTAATAAGAGGTTCTTACCATGGCCATAATGAACTAAGAATAAACCTATGATCATTATGCCTAGACAGAAGAGTGAGGAACCAAGTGGGAATGCAAAGGGTGTGATATCAAGGGGATTTGTGGGTTCTCTTGGCTTACTACTATGAGTTATATCTTGTTGCTAAAGAAGTATTATATCCATGTAGGTCTAATGAAAAATGAAAGTAAGAGTACAATAAGTGTTGCCTTACTATGTTACTAGAAAGACATGTTACCCATGCCTGAAGGTAGTCCTATGCTAAGGTTGACATAGTTAAAAATAAAACTCATGCATAGAATAAATTTCTAGGGGTTCCACTAGAAAGTCATGTTACCTATGCTTGAAGGTAGGTGGCTTCTCAAGAATCTAAAAAATAATCATAATAAAATGTGCAATGAATAAACTCCTTCCTTGGACAATACACCAAGTGGTAATTCTCCTTACAACAGTGGTAGCCTTGTGGTTGTAACTCTTAGAGATGAAATAATGTGATGTCATTGGAATGTGGTTTGGACTTGGTTTGCATCTTAAAAAGAAGGGCTAATGATTATCTTAACCATTAATAACACACAAGGATTCATTATGCCTATGGTTAGATATTTCATGTCCCAATTTTAGCAATCCATTCTAAAGTCCATCTCATCTCACTGTATATTTAATCATAACTTGCAGTTTTCTATAATATAGCATTAATTTTTTGAATCTGGTGATACTAACATGTGTGTTTTGCTAAATAGGTATGTCTTACCTTTAACTCCTTGAGTATCATAGGAAATTCTTAGGCATGGTTATACAAGGGCATTAAGGGCTAGAGCCTGCTTTGGGGAGTACCCACTTGTATAACTCTTGTATTTCATACTTGCCAAGTAATTCCACATCACCTTGTGCCTTTTAAAACATTTAATAAAATTGCCATATCATCTAATAATCTATTTGTACATTATAAATTCATTATCCATTTCTTATCCATACCATAAACTTTTGTTGCTTGAGATTCCTTCTTCATGAACCTTGAATGCTGAATTGTTGAAAATTATGCATCACTCATGGGCCATAACCCTTTGGACAAGCTTTACATCTTCCAAACATTCCATTGGACTCATTTTTTCTAAGAAAAATTAATGAAAATTTTGAAATTTTTAATGGTAACATTGTAGTTACAATGTTGTAGGCACCTACAATGTTGTGCATATAAAAATAGTATATATATGCATAGGAGTTAGTAAAATTTTTCATTTCTCTCAATTGTAGCAAGAGAATTTTTTGCAGTTTTTCCTTAGCCGTCTTGCACACTAGTTTCCAAAGGCCATAACTTCACTAATGTAGCTCTAAATTCCAAGATTCTTTAATCCTATTGATCTCGAAGCACTTAACTTAGTCATTGGGGGAGGGGTGGGAAGGATGCATTGCACAATATAAGCAAAAAAAAATTTGAAAATTTTAGCCACAAATTCCTAACGCTTGAAAGATATTATAAAGGGTAAGTATAAGGAGATAATAAGAATCTTAAAGTTAATTAATCAAACTAAGGCCAGAAAGATTCAGATAATACTCTTAATAGATCATATTGACTATTTTAGGCCATAATGAGATAGGAAAATGATAAAAGATCATAAGTAACTACAAGATATAACAATTAAGGGGTTCCTTTTAAAAAAAATTTAAACTCTGGAATTGCAATAAGATAAGAACTTGATCTAACCAAGGGTATGAGCAAGGTAAAGAGCTATTAATAATTGATAGGAACATCTTAATAATTTCAAAACCTTGCTAATTGCAGATGGCCCAGAAGAGGATACCAGAGGGAGGACCTTCACAACACAGGAGCAAAAGAGCAAGATGTTGTGAAAGAGGTTGAGTGGGGGAACAAATCCCACAAGCAAAACATGTGAAGAAGAAGCTCAATCATACAACATTCGTTAAGAAAATATTGCTATTAAGCACTTAGCGCAAAGAGAGGCAAAAAATTCCACAAACACCTAAATAATGATAGCGATTCACACTGTCACCAGATTGCCTCCAAGCCATCCAAGAAGATAGATCATGTCCATGATCATTGTGGAACTAAATTTTGGTCCCTTTATGGAATTTGCTCCAAAAGTAGTGAAGACGTAACTTCAAGTGTCTCTATTATGGCCCACACTAACTAATAGCAGTGAATGGAACTTAGGAGAAACCTACCAATTATGATAGAACAAATAGGTCAATGCTACAGTGAAACTTGAAGGAGTGTTTGTGCCATACTTAATAGAGAGGACATATGGAAAAAAGAAGATAGGAACAGAAGAGCAAAAACTTTCTAGAAACTTGATGACAAAGGAAAGAAGTTGATGGAAGAGCCACCACCACCCAAAATATGAACTACATTAAGCCACTTCAATTTTTTTTTTTTTTGTTTTTTCATGTGACTATGTCAATTTTGTACATGCCATTGCAGCACTCAAAGTTAGTCAATAGTTAAAGTCAGTCAATAATCCCATACCTTCCCAATATTTTGTAAGGAACTTATTCCTTCTTTTGTTCACTCAAGGATGAGTTTTTAGTCAGTTGTGGGTGTATGATGAATCATCAGTTGGTTGGGATATCACTGATGTTATATCACATCTATTTGACAAAAAGTCAATTTTTGTCCACGAATGATATCCTAACTATGATATCATATCTACGATGTCACATATTCGATATCATAGCACAAGCTACATCATTATAGATTTGATATCATAGCACAAGCTACATCATCATAGATTCGATATCGTGGGATGCATGCATGTCTATAAGTATAGCACTTGGGTGCATGATTCAAAGATCTTTCATTCCATACTTAAGTAGATTATTACAGTTTTGTTTTGTAGTTTTAGCGATAGAGTGAATGCCCGTAGTGAGGTGTTGAGCAGTTGTATGGAATATTTACTTGAGATAAGTGTACTTGGGCATAGTTCATGTCTAGAAATAAAGAGTGAGATTACTTTTCATCATTAAAGCATTGACTTAGTCTTACTATTTTACTTAGCATAATTTCTACTATTTTCCTAGTTTAATCAGTTACATTTTTAAATACTTTACTTTCTTGTTCTTTAGTAAAGCAAAATGAGTACGACTGGTTTTGATTATTTAAGTGTAATTGTTTGGTAATCCCAATAGTGTTATTGCTTGGTTTTCCTAGCAACATAATGCTTGATAATCTAGTAATGGCCACATGAACCCAAGATGTGTACAGTAAGCCAAGATTGGATGCTCATCGCTCTAGGGTAGAGTAGATTTACATTACTATCATTACTTAGACTTTAGACTAAATTTTATTTCCAATTATGTTTATCACTACGAATAATCAAGGCCTAACAACATCAATTATCATATGTCTCACTTTGGACTAAACCATACATGACAAAGCTACCACTAGTCAAAGTGGAAAGACAATGTCCTATGATCAATGTTTAATAATCTAGATGCCACAACTAGTCCCATCCATGAAATTCGACTGAATTATGCATGAACACTTGTGATTCATCTAGTTGGGCATAGGGATACCTGTCACTCATCACCTTCATACATTTTTTCCAAATTTTTCAAAATTCTATTTATTTTTAACAATTTGTGAATTTTCTTATGATCAAAATAAAGAATGTACTCTTGAATATTCCATTATCATGAAGCTATTCCTTATCATGGGTTTCCATCATTACTTTTTTGGAGTATTTATCCAAAGAGGATGCAAAAAGATTATGAGTGTGGGCTATAACTTAATAAATAGCTTCAACATCTAATGGATCATCTCTACTTCAAGAAGCATGATACCATATTATATCTATCTCTTCACTTTAAATTCATTAGCGAAATATGATTTTATAACTTGCTTGATTACTTTATAAAAGAATATTATAGCATCGTCACCTTTAGTTGCTCAATGTGCTATGGATTTTTTTTTCATAAATTATCATGTTTTTTTTCTTATGACCTAGGTTTGAGCCAAGGTGTAACTGCTTGAAAAGATGTTAGGCTTTCACTTCATTGTTAATCCTATTAGAACCCCTAACAAACCCTATTTTGTTAGAACAATGCTAAGATGATGAGGATCATGTTTCTTTTCTACAAATGATTTTATGTGTTATGAAAAATAATATATAATTTAACATCATAGTTCATAAATAAGCAAATTTCCTTATTTTAAATTAAACTTTAATCTTTTGAATGGGATTGTTGGAATCAAAACTAGATGAGTATGTGCATCTTTGGATGTATAACTAATACAAAACTTTTGTAAAAAGGGTTGAACCATTTTGACTATTGACAAGAAAACAAGATAGGAAGAAACTAGCATAGAAAGCAAAAGAAAAAGTAGGAGCATGATGAAAAAGATGACTAATTTCAATCAATAAACTAGCTAAAAGAATAATGAAAAAGTCAGAGGTAGAATCAAACCCATAAACTACACTACCCATTAGAATTAAACTCATAAGCTTTAAGTTTTCATCAAGCGTCTAATTATACTAGCTACAATACCACTTACGCAAGTATTTAAAATGTAACCACTTACACAATGATTTAAGTAGAATAATAAAGTGTTAGCCTAGTGGTAAGATTCTTGATTTAGAAGCTCCAAGTTATGCATTTGATCCTCAAAGACAATATTAAGTTATATATCTTGGTGTGACATCTATTTTGCTTCCAACATTGACCATTCCCCTCCTCCTTACAACATACTCCTTCATGTCCTACCCCCCATCCTCTACACCACACACCACTACCCCTTGTGTACATGCTACCTTGAAGACATGGTAAGTTACACTACAAGTTAAGGTTGGAATCCAAGGTACATTAATAATTGTGATAATGTGTAGGAGAGGGAAGACAATGATTGTAGCATTGTTACACATAGCTAACAGGAGGGGTGGAGGGATAATCTACTTTTCTAAATCTTTCATGGTTTAAGTCACATGGTGTAGCTACGAACCTCTAAAATTAAGTCTACTTTCCTGGCGATAGTTGCTAACGTAGTAGCAAGACCATGAAAAGCTCAACCCTACATGGTTAATTCATAAAGACACAGATATACTTTAATCTACTTGAGCCTGTAATGGTGGCAAAGTTTACTTCTCACATGGTGGTTGGACCATGAAGAAGTCAACCCCCCACAAGTAGCAAAGCTAAACACAGTTTCTTCTTTTGAAAAGGAGAGCGAAGTTTTGACATTGGCTCAAGCTTATTTACAACCATTCTTCTTTTGAAAACAAGAGAGCAAAGTTTTGAGACTAAATCAACTTGTAAATAAGCTTTTGGAAATAAACATTTTCCTTTTGGAAAGGAATTCTTACCCTTTTAAAATCATATTTTTAGTTTGATATCATATTTTTTTTATTTTAGTCTATATTTTTCAATTGTAAGTTACTTATATGATTAAATCCTAGTTTTTGTGAAGTTAAATCCTTAAAAAGTTTTTAGCACTTTATTTTGTTGCATGGTGTTGTATTTTATTTATTTTATTGAGAAATTACGCCAAAATAATAGCATCAACATTTTAAAACTTTCAAGAACTATTAATATAATAAATTCAATTTAAAAAAATTTAGCTTTTTAAGTATATCATTTTTTCTACTAATACATCATTAGTATTCTTATCATGGCAACTCAAATGCTATCAAAATTTTACTAACAAAATTAATGACATTTCTTTTTATAGAAGTTTATAACTCATTGCTATTTAGTAGATTCAAACTTGTGTCTAGGGGTTTTCAAGCCAAGACCCGTACCATTCAGCTGAAATTTCATTATTACCATCATAACCTTATCCCAACAAAATGGGGTCAGGTATATGATTTTTTTTTCTACCATTTATCAATATAAAGAGCTACATCTTTCCTTTTTTCATATAGCTTTTTTATAATAATGATAACATAGTTATATTTTTTGTAGGTTCATTATTAATGTTCTTTATATGTACCAAAGTCATCTAAGACACCAATTTTTTATATCTCATCTAAAATATACTAATTTAAGCTAAGAATTGCAGTAATAAATGAGTGGCTTAAGAAATGAGGATACAAATTTTCACATAGAGTGTTTTGTATGGTATGATATACAATGGCAATACAAAGACAACAAGAAGAATTCATGGCAACCAGACCCCTCTCTCTCTATCATTACATGCACCACTAACACCACCATGCATTTACTCAGAGTCACACATGCACCATTTTCAAACTCACCCCTATTTAAACACTACCACCATAGCTAAACCTACAATGGTCCATCTGTCTGATGATGCAAATGCAAATTGTAAAGTTAATGGACACTACCCTTATTTAATTAATTCTTCTTTCTTTAAAGGGAGTAGTATTCTAGTAAGAAAATTAGAGAAAGTTATTTAAATTGATTTGGTCATATTAAAAAAACCTATATAGTGCACCTTTTAAAAGAGGTTGCTTTATCAAAGTTGAGCCAATGTGATATGATTTAAGTGGCTATCTAATTGAGGCACCTAGTGGTAAGACTTAATTTGAAAGCTCCAAGTCATGGGTTCACTTTTGGTGGGGAATGCTAAGTTATATATCTTGAGGTATATCTATATTACAATATTAGTTATGAAAGTTCAACACTTGCTCCATGCCAAACATTGCACTTGAGACACATTTAAGTTTGATAAAAGTATCTATTTTGTTGATTCTGTATTTTGCCCCCTTCACCACTTCTTATTACAATTGAACACATTTAAGTTAATACCTCATTTTTATTAAATTTTAGATTATTTTTGTATTGTCTTAAGGATGAAAGTCAATGTTAGCAAAACCAAAATGATGATGTGTGGTACAGGATCTTTTGCATATGATTTTTATATTTAGTAGAGAAAATGGAAATTGTCTCCTTATATAAGTATTTAGGCATCTCAGTTTCAATAGATATGTTTAGCAATATTGTATTACTTAGAGGGTTTGAAGTAGTATCTATGCCTTAAATTTAGTTTATAGTAAATGTAGACAAGAATAGATTTGGGCATGGGATGTTCATAAGCAAATGTACACTAAACTTGTTCAACTAGTTCTATTATACAATTATAAAACATGGGGAACCAATTTCTTCCAATCCAATGGAAACATTTGGAATATATCCAAAAATGACTTTTATTGTGAGAGCTCCAAGTAGAAGTTCAAATTGTGTTTGATATTTTATTAACAGAAGTAGATATGCTACCTATAAAAATTGCAACACTTCAAAAATTTCTATAGTTTTATAAAAAGATGCTTACTTCCACCTATCCACGGAAGTTTATAAGATCACTCAGAGAAAATAATGGTTTAATGATGAAAAAAATATCTCCAAAAATAGAATAATGACCATAGAAGTTTAAGGTCACTCAAGAAAAGGATGGTTTAATGATGGAAAAAAATGTTTCCAAAAATGGAATATTAAAGATCAAGATTTAAATTTAAGATTTAAGGATATGAAAATAGGGATTAAACAAAAGGCATTGAAGCACATGGGGACAAGTATGTAGCATCCATAAAATAATATCTACTTATTTATCTAATGCTATTTCTAAACAAAATAAGGTGGCATTCATACGTACTCATGTGGGATCTCACTATCTATTAATTGAAATAGGGAGATGGATTAATCTTCAAAGAGAACAATGCATCTACAAATTTTGTATATGTGTAGTAGTGGAAGATGAATAGCATAGAATCATCACTAGAAGCTATAATGCTTATCTCACTAAGTGGGATCTTGGGAGAATTGGTAGATGAGCAAAAGTTTAACCTTTTTGAGTGGCTATCCCCAGGTGAGAACCCAAGTCTTCAACTTGAGAAACAAGCACCTTATCATCACTCTAATTGATGATCCCTTATGTAGTGACCAAAAACGTCAATGGCTGGAAACACCGAGAAGTCGTCGGGCAAATAGTTTTAACCCCGGATCCGTGCGAGAGCCGTGCTGGATAAAACAAAAATGGGGTGCCCTGAACGATCTGGTTAATCAGACAAAGACTTAACTGGTGTACAATAACCCTTTTGCATACAATGATTTTAAATGAAACACCTAGTGGTAAAATAAAAAAAACGTAATGTGCACAGTAGTAGAAACGTGTTAAAGCGCGTAATGGAACAATGGACATGATTAACCATTTAACAATGACAAAAAATAAATGTTATAATCAGATAAAGAGAGAGTTTGAATAGAGAGATGCACCACCACAAAAAAGGGGTATAGGTATACAGAGTGTACAATAGATGTAGTAAGAGCGCAATCACAGCCTTGGCGGTTTCAGGCTATGAAATCTAGTGCTCACTATGATAAACTGTGCCTATTGGATCAGTAGTCACAGTGTACTGCGCGATGTTCCACTGGGCTGCAATGGGGCTGCAGTGTATCATGTGGTGTAGTTGTGCCTCTCTGTCGGTGTGGTGTGCTCTCGGTCTCGTTCGTCCATGGAGCTAGGTGCCAAGATTCCAAAATACCAAATGCCTTGTTGGTGAAGAAAAATGGAAGCTTTCCCTCTTTTTCTCTCTCCTCTTTCAAAAGAGGACGCAGAGGTATTTACAGGGCTAGGGTTAGCCCAAAATGTGAATCATGTACCATGTGGCAATGCGGTGGTTGGGACCATGCTGTCTACTGCATAGTGTAATAAGTGTCACATAACAGGATGCAATGTAACAGTGCGTAACAGAGCATAACACAGCATAACAGAGTGTTATGCTATGCTACGCTATGCAGCGTAAGTGTAGCAGTGTGTAACAACACGTAACAATGTGTTACGTAGCAAAACTGCGTGTTACGCTACTCTACAAGATGTTACACTATGCTACGTTATGCAATGTAACAAGGTGTTACGGTACGCTATGCAGTGTAGTAGGGTACTACGCTATGCTACGCGATGTAGGGTAGTAGTGCGTAATAGCACGTAATAGAGAATAACAACGCATAACAATGCAAAATAATAGGGTGTTATGCTATGTTACAGGATGTTACGCTACACAGTGTAGCAGCGCGTAACAGCGTAGCATAACAGGGAGTTACACTACGCTACAAGATGTTACACTACACAGTGTAGTAGGGTGCTACACTACAAGATGTTACGCTATGCAGCGTAGTAGGGTGCTACACTACGCTACACTATGCAGCATAGCAGTGCGTAACAATGCGTAACACTTACCCACATTTGTAGTTGAGATGTCGAGACCCAAAATTTTGTAGTGTTTCAATGGCCCCTCTTTGTTAATGTCTGGAGGAGTGGCCTACGAGACATCTACAAAGAATTACAAAACACCACAGCAGACATGTCACCAACATCATTTGTCAGTACTGATCAGACGTTATTTTACTATGCTCAAGAGTGTTATGAGAATAAGGTTATGTTAGGGGATAAGGTTTAAATGGTGGGAACAAGCTACAAACAGTGGATCATGATGTAAGATGCAAATTCAGCCTTATTGACAGTGACCATGGCATGATGTGGTTTTCCCCTGAAACGTTGACCTTTCATCAGAGTACTCATGGGAGGGTCATTGTTGATCCAAGGATAGGCCAATTGCAAAGCTGAAGCCTTTTTTTTTTGAGACAGACCTTTCTTTCTTTCTTTTTTTAGATTCGGATTACCACTGAATGTTAGCTGCAAGTTAGCCATCGAGAAGGTAGGCTTTGTTTTGATGTGTCACATTGCATCTATAGGATGGATGTTTACTCCTAGGGATGATTCATGTTACGTCCGCTTAAGCTTTTACCACACAACAGAGGCGCTCCACAAGATGAATTGTGTTACATCAACCATTGGTTCAACAGTTGATATGAAGAGAATGCCATGTGTGTCATAGTGTGTATGCACCTAAGGAGTGTGAAATCATGAGCATGGGGAGGATGAGAGGATATTGGGATGAATAAATGGATGTGCATAGGCTGTAACAGGGATGAGGGAGATATGCACTCTTGAGTGACTCAACTAGTCCAGTTATGCATATCAAAGCAATGTGGTGACTTGCCACCGCGATGAGATGCACCTTTGTACAACCACCTCCAAGGCTTCATCCTGCAAACATAACTCAAAGAGGACAAGAAAACCACAAAACGTGAAATGCAAGTGCAAATGCCAGATGTGAAAATGTTGCAAGTGTTGGATGGGAAGATGTTGTGAAAGTGTCAAATGTTATGCCAGTTGTAGGTGCTTCGGAAGCTAATAAATGTGCTAGGACGATGATGCTGCAAGTGTTCTGAATGTCGCACTAATGGAAAGTACTCTAAAAGAATCACTAGAATGGTGGGAGGTGATGATGTTGTGAGTACTCCCAAGGTAATGGCAAGTGTTCGGATCAGATTAGCTACATGCCAGTTTAAAGTCCTGGCAAACTGTGAACCCAATTTAAGATCCTAGCAGACCGTGATGTGCTAGTTTATAGTCCTAGCAGACTATTGGATGCTATTTCAATGGTGTAGAAGATAGTGGATGTTGTGCCAATTTAACATCATGACCCAAGGATGAGCTGTGCCAATTTATAGTCATAGCAGACTGGTGCTTACCTTGCTTGTATAAGGTGCAATGCTACATGCGTAGTCATGCTATGTGCCTATGAGATCCTGCAAAAAGCCAATAGAAAGAAAACAACATCAAGCAACACCTGCTGTAAACAAAGTTAAAATGGATTAATGAAAGGAAAGTAATGCAAAAAGTGGTAGTTTTAGGCCGTTCCGGGCCGTAGGCTAGTTTAAGGCCTTTTTGGGCCATGTGTTTTTGTACTTTTATGTTTTTTTTAATGCAATGTGTAAACTAAGTTGACAAATGTGTAAAAAAATCAAAATGCGTGATCTAAGTGAGTAAGAAAAATTTAAATGCATAAGCTAGTGCAATGTAAACAAACATAAAAAAGGCATGGCAAGTGGAGGCAAAGGGTAGGCAGGCACTTGTAGTTTTGGCCAAGGGAAAGTCTTGGTCATGTAGTTGCTTCTTAATAGGGCATGGATTAGGGAGTGTGCAAGGCTTAGGATCCTCTTGAAAGCTATTGGCTTCAACCACTCATTCAAGTGTGTTAGCCGTAGGCACTACATTGGTTGTTATAGGTGTACCACCAAGAAACTCTTCTTCTAAAACTTGCACCATGCCTATGTCGTCGATAGTCGAAGAGGAAGCATTATCACCATGAATGATAACTTGACCACCTTCGTATGGAAGGTGGATTTCTTGGTGGATGGGAGAGGAGATGGCCCTTAATTGGGCAAGCCAAGGCCTGCCTAGAATCATGTTGAAACCTAACATCTCCTCTATGATAGTGAAATCCACACTAGTGGGGAATTACTCTCCTGCCACAAAGGCTAAGTTGATTGTACCCCTGATTATGACACATGATCCGTTGAAGGATTTTAGACACGTGGTTTTGGTTGCCCTGATTTCATCTGCCAGGCCTAGCTTATTGATGATGGAGTGCAACACTACGTTTGTTGTTACACCATCATCAATGTGCACTCTGCAAATGGTGCACTATCCAACACGTATGCTAATGGATAGTGGAGTGGTAGTGACCTCCCCTCGTGCGAGGTTGACTTTGATTGCATCATCGTGAAAGGCTAAGGTTGTTGAACCCAATTCTTGTGGTGTAGGGGCAACATCGTTGCACGTATGGATGCCTCATCTACATGGATGTCCTCCGCAATAGGAATGGATGGCAAGATCTAGGCTAATGCTTGGCAATGAGCAAATGAGGTCATGACTAGGTCATACAAACTCAATGTTGTGTTCTTTTGCTTGAGTGTTTGTTTCACTTAGGTTAGTGCAGCTACGAAGTGCTTGTCATTGGTTGTTGTGTTGGCCTTGACTTCCTCCATGTGGCTTGAAAGACAGATCTCTTGAGAGGGGGACTTGGGCTTGGTTTGCTTGGCCTGTGTGGGGGTAGGGGCCCCATTATTTAGTTGTTGTTTTTTGGTTGTGGCCTTTGCTTCGACCATGGGGGTTGCGAGGTGCTCGTTTGTCCTCTTTCATTGCCATTGGTGGGCCTACCTAGGTTGCTAGTGGGGTCAACCCTTGAAGGAGGACATATCGAGATGTTGCCCACTATTGGGCTTCGGATAGGTGAGGGGCCATCACGTTGTGGCATCCTTATGAAAAATGGTGATTTAGGCGGGGTTGTTGTATGGTCAAATTGTTGTGGCACCTTGATGAAGAAAGGTTGCTTGCCTGAGGTGACACTCTGATAACAAAGGGAGGCCTCTTGTTTTTGGAGGCCTAGGGAATCCTTGCCTTGTTGGGAGGCACACGGATTACAAAAGGTTGTTGCATAGGTTTAGACTTACCACCTATGCTAATGGAATTTATGGCATATGAGGCATCATCTATGTTGGATTGACTCACCATGTTGATCACCAGTTGGCCACATTCTATCATTCTCTGCAAGTCATCCTGCAAAGCACGACAATTGTCTATACTGTGACTAGCCAATTGGTGGTAATGAAAGTATTGGTCCAGCTTGAAGTGTTGTGGAACTAGGGGCTCATTTGGTACTGCTAAAGCGGGGTTCCTTAGTAGTTCCCAGTACCTATCATGTTTTTGGTGGGTAATTTCTAATACATGTTTGCGTTGAATTTGCCCAGCTTTCAAGAGTTGTTCTAGTAGTTCAGAGGGTTTCACCAATAGTGGTGTATACTTTGAGTGGTCCTTGCACTGAAAGTTGGGTCTTGGGGTAGCCCCTATCAATGTAGGTAAGTTGGTGCTAGAATTGGCGATTTTGTTAGTTGGGGCTTTGGGCTGCTTAGCTGTTGGGCCCTAGTTGGTTGCTTTTGTACTTGTGGCTACTGTTATCACTATTGTGTTTTGTTTGCAAGAATGTTAGTTTCTGTAGGCCACATAGGCTAGATCATTGCTAGCTTGCACTGCTTCCTCTATGCTTTTTGCTTGGGCAAAGGCTTGGCTAAGAGACTTTGGGGCTAGATAATATAGTTTGGACTTAATAAAGTCATTTACTACATCTTTAAAGATTGCTAGTAGATGTGCCTCTGCTAGGGGTTCATGCATTTCACTCAATGCAGCATTCCAACATTGAAGGAATTTTGGCATGGGCTCTAGAGGCCCCTGTTTAACTTGCATCAACTTGTCAAGGGTTGCTTCAGGCTTTAGGTTGTACTTGAAGTGCGTCACAAACTTTCTTATGAGATCCTCCAAAGAGGAGATTGAGGCCTTAGGTAATGCACGATACTAGTCTAAGGCCTTGCTAGTGAGTGACATGGGGAACACACGTATGATGGCATGTGGCCAAGCTTTAAGGAGTAGGCATTCAGATCGAAATGTGACCAAGTGTGCATTGGAATCTCCTTCACCATTGTACTTGGTGAATTGTGGCAGCTAGACCCCAGTTGGGAGAGTTAGAGGTGGTACCGTAGGACTTATGGGATCATCTTGGTAGAATTCCACCAAGTCTTGAATCGGTTGATCTCCTCTATCAAGCTTTGGATTAGCTAGAATGTCTGATCCAAGCTAGGGGATGTGCCAGTCAGTTGCATTGGCTAGGCTTGGGTTGGTTGCATAGCATAGGGCAGAATTGTTGGTTGTGGAGTTTGCTAGTTTAACGTCGTAGCGGACGGTTATTGCCAGTTTAACATTGTAGCAGATGATTGCAGATGTAATGGCTGAGCGATGGGTGCAGTGATTGGAGTGGGCCACACAAGGGTGGGTTGGACAGACATCGCAAACATCGATGAGATAGGCAGGATGTAGGATGCCTAAGTTGTTTGGGACTAGGAGGTGGCCCCTGCATGAGCATAGTGCTAGGCAAATGCATTAGTTGCTTATGAGGAAGGCTAAATTCGCATGGTCACTATCTTGGAGGGGATGGGTTAACCAAACCGAGGAGGGGCTATAATAAGGAGTGGTTGTTGGAAGATGGTGTGGAGGGGGCTCTCATGCTCGGAGTGGGCCTCAAACTCATCTTCTTCCCTTTGTGAGGCTTCCTCGTAGGTTGTCCCTGCATCATGCTTGTTTGCACGAATGAGTTGTGACAACAACTAGTGGTAGGGCTCTGTGAGTGGGATTATGTCAAACAAGGAGGGGTTGTACTCATGTTCGTTCTGGTGGACTCATTCATAGTCCTGTTTTGCCTCTAAATGGAGGTAATCCACTAGTAATCTTGCTTGGATTTTGGCACAAACAAAATTGTATTGTTCGTGGCTTAATGCGACATGCTTTAGCTGGATTATGGTATCAAATGTGTTAGACACCAACGTGGAAGGTTGATTTGGATTCATATTCACAGATAAGGTTTTGAGAGTTGCTAGTTGCAAAAAATGGCTAACTTTGAAAACAACAGAAAAATGACTAAGTCTGTCAGTAGTAGGAAAATGACCAAGTATAGAAATATGGAAAATGGCTAAGTGTAACAATGTAGAAAAAGAAAAATGCTAAGTATGGAAATGCAGAAAAAATGCTAAGTATGAAAATGTAGAAAAAATGCAAAGTATGACAACTACTAAAAATGGCCAACTCTAGCATAGCACTCGCTAGCTGGAGCTTGCTACGCTCTAAGAACTTGTTATGCTCTCTAGAACATCTAAATTTTTGACTAAGTACTAATAAAAAAATGTAGACAGAAACGGTTCAGGGCCTCCTTTTAGAGCCAGAAAATTGTAGCGACCGAAAATGTCGATGGCTGGAAACACCGAGAGGTCATCAGGTGAACATTTTTAACCCCAGATCTGTGCGAGGGCCATGCTAGATAAAACGGAAATGGGGCACCCTGAACAGTCTGATCGATCAGACAGGGACTTAACCAGTGTATAATAACCCTTTTGCAAACAATGATTTTAAATGAAACACCTAGCGGTAAAATCAAAGAAAATGTAATGTGCACAGTAGTAGAAATGTGCTAAAATGTGTAATGGAACAGTGGACACGATTAAACATTTAACAATGCCAAAAAATAAATGTTGTAATCAAACAAAGAGAGAGTTTGAATAGAGAGATGCACCGCCCCAAAAAAGGGGTATAGGTATACAGAGTGTACAATAGGCATAGTAAGAGCACAATCACAGCCTCGATGGTGTTGGGCTATGAAATCTGGTGCTCACTATGATAAACTATGCATGTTGGATCGATATTCATAGTGTACTGCATGATGTTCCACTAGGCTGCAATGGGGCTGCAGTGTATCATGCGGTGTAGTTATGTCTCTCTATCGGTGTGGCTTGCTCTGGGTCTCGTTCACCCATGGAGCTAGGTGTCAAGATCCCAAAATGCTAAATGCCTTATTGGTGAAGAAAAATGGAAGCTTCCCCTATTTTTCTCCCTCCTCTTTCAAAAGAGGATGCAGAGGTATTTACAAGGCTAGGGTTAGCCCAAAATGTAGATCATGTACCATGTGGCAGTGCGGTGGTTGGGAACATGCTATCTACTGCACAGTGTAATAGGTATCACATAATAGGATACAGTGTAATAGTGCATAACAGCGTGTAACACAACATAACAGCACAGCATAACAGGGTGTTACACTACACTACAGGATGTTATACTACGCTACGCTATGCAGCGTAGCAAGGTGCTACGCTATGCTACGTTATCCAGCGTAGCAGCGTGTAACAAAGTGTAATAGCATGTAACAATGTGTTACGCAGTAAAAATGGGTGTTATGCTACATTACAAGATGTTACGCTATGCTACGCTATGCAGCGTAGTAGGGTGTAGCGTAATAATGCAGCATAACAGGATGTTACGCTACACTACAGGATGTTATGCTACACTACGTTATGCAGTGTAGCAGGGTACTACGCTATGTAGTGTAGCAACGCATAACAGGACGTAACACAGTGTAATAGTGCATAACAACGCAGCATAATAGGGTGTTACGCTACGCTACAGGATGACATTTACAAGCATTTCACAATGCATGTGCCTTGCAGAACATCAAGAACGAGTGGCAAAAATTAAAGTTATTCCCATGGATACTAGTAAAAGAAGCGAAAAGCTAGTATCGGTCCTTAGAACCGAAATCCATTCGAAGGTGGAGCACGATGCTAGAACTGTTTAATGATAAATATCAAACATACTCCCAAGTGTCCAACCTGCGAAAGAAAATCCAAGGATGGAAGCAGGGAAATCATGAACCCTTGGATGCTGCCACGGGCTGTTATTATGCACTGTTACATCGTTGCTCGGGCCATGGTTACGCATAGTAGGATCAACTACGCCATCTCGTAGATGGACTTAGGAATGAAACCAGGAGAACCCTTGGAATGTATGCCCAAGGGAGATTATCAGAGCTTAGGTCCCATTAGGTTCATAGATTGTTGAAGCAAGTAGCCAAGGAAGAAGGGGAGCTACGTAAGAGAGAAAGTGTGGAAGAGTACAACCGCGATCCTTTCCTCCAAAAAAGGAGAGTGAGATTCTGTGAGGAGGAGGAAGAGTCACCACTCAAAGAGATGGTGAATAGGAAAACCTTGTCACTTCAAAAATTAACAACAGAAGTGTCGGCAAAGGTAGACCAAATGTAGGACTCCTTGGATAGTATATTTGAAACCATTCTTAAAATCGTAGAGGAGTCAAAGGAGCGAAGTAGTGACTATGATAAAAAGAAAAAGAAGGACATGGATAATGCACGTAACAAAGGTAAGGGTAAAATGGCCATCACTGAAGAGGTTGTGGATTCTAATACGGACAATGATAGTGGATGTAAGATTTGCCAATACGACCATCCTAAGGGATGTTGCCCAGTAATCTCACACCTACAAGAGTCTGGGGTGTATGCACTCAATCCACGACTTAACAAACAACAAGCACCCCGATGGTTATCTTATCCCCAAGGTAACCCAAGGTAGTTCCATCAACCATTAACACATTACCCAAGTAAAACTCTGCCACAACCTATTGAGCAACACCAACAGTGGCAATACCCACAGTCATGGGAGATGCCACCATTGAGGCAACAATACCCTTACCGGCAACCGGATCCATATGGCTATTACATGTAGCAGCCAATCTTCCCATGTGACTCTGTTGGTCACATGACACCACAACGTCACTACCAAGCTCGGGAGTATTATAGGACTCCTTCTCCTAGGGGATACAACCACAAACATACCATCCTTAGAACCCATCTGCAACTTGCACATCGATAGCTCCATTACCACCCACTCCAACAATGCAAGGGGAACTCCCCACTCTAGCAATGCAAGGGGAACTCCCCACTCAATCACAGCAGCATAATGCTACGAGAGCTGTGAACCTTCAACCCACTACTAGTTCTGATAATAGCACAAAGAGAAGACCTTTCTTCAGAACCAACAGTCCAGCCAAGCTCTCACAACCACAAGCAGTTGAGCCTCTGACCGCTTCTCCATCAAAGAAGGCTTCGAAGCTCCCTTCAAACTAAAAACAGAGCTTAACACACATAGTTATGTTAACACATGTCTTCACTAACTGGATTAAGGAGGGCCACCTTCCCAGGAAATTCTTTGACCCCAGAAGCCCTTTAATCTATCTCCAAGTCGTTGGGAATGAACCTTATAAAGCTCTTCTAGACTCAGGTTCTAGAGTCAACTTGATATCACAACAGATGTATAAAGCCTGGAACCTACCTCCACTAAAGAAGAGCAATATTCACTTAGAGCTGGCTGACCAGTCCATCACTATTCCCTTGGGACTGGTGGAGGACATCATTACCACTGTGTGTGGGTGGTCATACCCAATTGATTTCCTAGTGATACAAGTAAACAATGACAAAGGGAACTTCCCAATAATAATGGGAAGAGCATGGCTAAGTACTA
>MNCI01006576.1:167103-194008 GCA_015680685.1 Gnetum montanum | reverse complement strand
GATATGAAAATACTACCTTCCAATGGTCCACAACACGTGACTCAAACTCCAAACCATTTCTCCTCAGGCATTTCTGTATTTGGTACTGTAAAGAGTGCATAGTCTTCATATGTTTCCTTTGATCTTTATCAAAATATTATTCTCATTTCATTCAAATCCACTCCATAACGTCCTTGGATAAACAAGTCGAAGCGTTCCATCTTTAATTTATGAGAAACCTTATTATAATAAGAACCTTGGAAACATTTGTGATAAAGGCACTTCGTTATCCGGCCAAGTGCTGATTTTGTTTAGCGAGCTTCTGCAACACGCGGCCATGCCTCCGTTGAATTCGTAATGGAAGTTACATCTCCCAAAAATTCTACAACAGTTAAAACCAATTCGGTGCACGGTTTGCTAGTAGCTGAGACATCTTCTCCATTTGTGTTGCCGCCATTTATATAGTTGGCAACAGCTCCGCCGAAGTTGCAGGCTTCAGAGTCGGCATCAATTCTAACCGGATTCAGCCGGGAGAGGCCACGCGCTTTTTCGTCGGGCACAATTCTGTACACCGAAATTGCTTGGCTAGAAACGAAAATAAGGCCCAAAAACATTAAAACAGGACATTGAAAGTTATGTATTTTTGGAACTCAGGGCCAGTCCTCCGCGGTAATGAATGTTATGAATCAGTATTTACGCACACAATAAACCCGGCAAGCTGAGCCAACGGATACACAGGCCCTGTTCCAGCGCCATAGTTTCTCTTCTGTATATTATCCGTCCTCCCTAGATTCACCACCGGCAACAGCAGAAACTATGAATAGCCTTGAAATTAACGGAATTTTGGGCTTGTAAAATGCCCACAGGCTACAAGTAGTATTACGCGCGGCGGCTCTTTCTAGAACAAGATTTCTTTCACCTCTCTAACAGTTTTCTCCGTTGATTCACTGTTAACGATCTGATCATTTGAATAATCTTGTTGAGTATTGAGTACTGGAGGAACGAAGTTTGTGCAGCAAGTGTTTGACAGAATGTCTGTGGAATTTGGTAACTGTTTTCCTGCACTGACGGTGCCACGTACCATTGACCATTGGCCCACTGCCCAGCATACTTCAAAAAAATATTTATATGATGCTAGATGATAGAAATGCTATCAGCTTTTGGCTATATTTTTGTTGCTGTGTAAGCATTTCGTTTTCTGTTTCTGTGTTTTTGTACAGTGTCGTTTTCGAGGCCCTCACTAGCTTCTCATCATTGCAGATTTTGTTTTTATTTTCTTACATTTTACTGGACAGAAATGGTCACAGAGAATGGGGATTCCAGTGGTGAAGTGTTGGGGCAACCCTTGAACAATCCTGTTTCTGCCTTTCTACATGAATGTTTTTTTTTTTTTGCAGAGTGCATTATTTGAAATTGTGCTGTGAAATAATGGATTGCTATACTCAGTTTTTAATTGGTACTGTGAAATTTGATTCACATACCATGGTCCCTTGCAATAATGCAGAGCCCCTCCTTCATTTTGCAAAATTCCACTTTTTCCTTTCTATTGCAGAGAAAAACATCTTTCTTACAGAGAAAAATATCTTACTCAGCCTTGAAATTTTAGACAACATATTTTTGAATTTCACAGGAGAAATAACTTCACCCTGCACCAGACTGCTGAACTTGCAATTATCAGGTTATTCATTTATAATCCCAGAGAATTATAAAGGTAGAACAACACATTGATAATTCTGTACTTATCAACAGGGCTGTGCAAGCTTGCTATAGAAATGATGCTCCAATATTTTAAAATAAGAGAATGCCTTTTATGCACTTATTCTCTTCCTCTCAAACTAAAAATTTTGCTACTTCTTCAAAAATTCTCAACTAATTTAAGCCTGCTTCATGAAATGACCAAATGTGCCAACACTTACCATGGCTAGAATGATATTCTTTCCATCATAAAACTAAGAATACACTCGTGATCATTATTCCTAGACCAAAAAGTGAAGAACTAAGAGGGAATGTCAAGGGTGTGACATCAAGGGGATTTTTGGGTTCTCTTGGATTACTATTGTAAGTTCTATCTTGTTACTTAGGTTCCATTATATCCCTATAGATTTAACAAAAAATGGAAGTAAGAGTACAATAAGTGTTGCCTTACCATGTCACTAGAAAGACATGTTGCCCATGCATCAAGGTAGTCCTTTGGTAAGGTTGATGTAGATAAAAAATAAAGCTCATGCACAAAATAAATTTTTGGGGGTCCTAAAAAGACATGTTACCCATGCTTGAAGCTAGGCAGCTTCTCAAGAATCTAAAAAATAATAAAAAGTGTAATGAATAAACTCCTCCAATGGATAATATGCCAAGTGACAATACTCCTTGCAACAATGGTATTCTAACAATCATAATTCCAAGCAATAAAACAATGTGATGTCATTGGAATGTGGTTTGCACTTGGTTTGAAGCTTAGATAGAAAGGCTAGTGATTACTTTAACCACTAATAAAGCACAAGGAATTCATTATGCCTATGGTAAGATACCTCACATCCCAATTTTTACGATTCCTTCTAAGTCCATTTCATCTCATTATATGAATAATCATAACTTGTCATTTTGTGTAACATAGCGTAATTTTTCCAACTTCATGATACTAACATGTGTGTTTTGCTAAACAGGTATGCATTACATTCAACTCCTTAAGGGCCTAAGGACACTTTTAGGCATGGTTATACAAGTGCACTAAAGATTGAAGCTTGCTTTAGGGAGGATCCACTTGTATAACTATTGTATCTTATACTTGCCAAGCAATGCCACATCATCTTGAGCCTTCCAACAACAATAAATATCAATAAAAACTTCCCTTACCATTCAATACTTCTGTTCATACAACAAGAATTCACTACCCATCTCATCCATCTTATCAACATCTAATGAACTTTCATAGCCCAAGATTCCTTCTTGATGAACTTTCTATGTTAAATATTTGAAAAATATGCATCATTCATAGCCCAAGACCCTTTGAACATGTTCTATACCTTCCAAGCATTCAAAATGACTCATTTTTGTTCATTAGATCTTAATGAAAAATTTAAAAATTTTGCCTTCGATCTTTGATATTAGAGCCCATAAAAACTATGTATATGTGGGGACTTAGCAAATTTTTTTCATTTTTCCCTCTGGAGCCAAGGGATTTTTTGCTATTTTTCTTCTAAGTGTCAAGCACTAACCTCCCAACTTCCAATGCTCATCACTCCACACTCATAGCTCCAATTTTTGTGATTCTTAAACCTTGTTGATCCTAGAATTCTCAACTTAGTCATGCGGGGAGGGGGGGATTCTTGACATGATATTGTTACAACTTGAGTCAAGATTTTATAATGCCAAAAGGATATTATAAGGGTAAGTATGAAGGAAAAAATTAAAAAAATTTAACAAAAATCAATCACATTAATGCTAGAAACACTTAAATAATACTCTTAATGCACCACACCAACTATTATGAGCCATAAACAAGAACAAAATGGACAACTCTGAAGGGTTATAAGAAAATTAATGCCTATAGGAATTCTTTTTCAAATTTTTTCTAACCTTGCAATCATAATAAGCTAGGAATTTGATCTAATTAAAGGTATGAGAAAGGAAAGAAGTTTTCAAAATTGGAGTATACACTTTAATAATTCCTAAATCCTTGATGATTGTAGATGGTCCCGAAGAGAGGAGTAACAAGAGGATCCTCACAGCTTGCAAGCAAAAGACCATGATTTCAAGGAAGACGCCAAACCAAAGAATAAGATCCATAACCAAAACATGTGGAGTAGGAGGCTCAATCCTTTAGCATCCATTAGGAAACTCCTAATACCAGACATTCAGCCTAAGTAGAGGCAAAAGAACCAAAATCATAACGACAACACCTCATGCTATCACAAGAATGCCTCCAAATCATCCATGAAAAGACATCCTAACCATAGTAATTGTGGAGATGAACTTTGGTCCATTTGTGGAATTTGTTTTAGAAGCAATAAGGACATAACTCCAAGCATCATCACTATGGCTCATACTTTCAAACAGGAGGGAATGGTATTTACGGGAGACCTATCAATTTTGGCATAACAAAAACAAGATGCAACAGTCAGCATCAAGGGAGTCTCTGTTTCATATTTAGTCAAGGTGATAGCTAAAGCCCTAAATGTGCCCATTGAAGGGGCAAACATAGCACATCTATCCACAAGATCAAACATAGAAACTAGAAAGCTATGGTTGAGAAGAGCATATGACAAGGAAGACAAGGAGTATAAGGAGTTGACTTTGGAAGAAAGAATCTATTTTAAAATTATCACATATCACCTATTTCCCACAAAAAGATTAAACAAGCTATCTATATATGTAGCCAGAGGAAGTGCAATTCTAATGGGACAGTTATAATGAAAGCATCACACAACTCTACTTCATGGAAATATAGAGATGATTTAAAGAAAAGAAGGAAAGAAATGGGATACTTCCATTCCCTTACCTCATTAGGAAGCTATGCAAACATACTAAAATCCTAGGGTACACCAATGACATCCTTAGGAATTCTCAGAATGCCTCATATGCTAAAATGCTCAAGTCAACACTACCATAGAAAGATTAGGTGAAAGAACAAACAGATGTTGGGGAAACCACATAGACTACTATACAACAATAGTAAGCCAAAGCCAATCTTCAACAACAAGTTCCATCATCATTGCCACAAGATTATAAGCCATCCATAAGTCATTTACAACAAATTGCAGAGACTATCTGATGAATCATTTTTTTGTCATGCCCTGATATCAGAGCCCATGATGCATTATCAGATATCCGATATCACATGATGCATGATGGCCTATAAATATAGCACTTAGGCACATGATTCAAATATTTTTCCATTAGTTGTTAGTGAAGCTCTTGCTATTTTTTTCTCCAAAGTTAGAATATTTTCTAAGTGCCCATAGTAGGAGTCAAAGAAGTGTCTGAATCTTCATTCGAGCATCGATGTACCTAAGCATGATAGTGTAAATAGTAATAGAGATGAGCTTTTCTAATCAAACCTTGCAGCACTTGGAATAGATTAATGCTTTCTTTATGCATTTAATTTTCATGCAATCTACTTTAATGAATTTTAACTAAGCAATTAATATCAGCTAAATGGCAACACATAAGCATGGCCACTTTGAGCATAAGTTTAATACTTGGTAACCCTAGTAGCGCTTAATGCTTGGCATCCTAGTGGTGGTATAACGTGTTCAGGATGTGTATGAAAAGTGGGAATGGATGCCTATGTTAAGATTAGTTAAGTGTTAGTTAGTTACTAGATTAATTACATATTAAATTTGCTTTATTTTTGACACTTGGGTGATTAAACCGTAAAAAAATGATAAAAATTAAATGCCTCATTTATAGTTAACCATACACTTGCAATTCATAAGTGAAATTGAGAAGACAATGATTGTAAATATTAGATTCACCTCCTAGAAATGGGTGTACTTAGAGAGCTAAAGTCTACAGAATTCAACTGGATCATTGAGTGAACGCTAGTGATTCGTATGGTTAAGCATAAGGTATACTCACCGTTCATCATTAGTGTCATTGTCGAGGACTTTAGTTAGCTATATGTGTTATCTAAAATTTAGTAAAAATTATTCAAAATCATGATAACAAACCTTAAAGTCATAATCATTCAAAATAGTAGTAATTGTAAAAGCACACTACTATTTTCTTCCAATCTAAAAATGTCTTCTTCTCATAGGGATGATTCTCCACCAAGGTTCAAGCATACATCCAATCAAGAATGAATCAATGATCAAATCTACTAGTGCCCCAACAATGTAAATTGGTATATACTCATCCTATTAAGTATGTTTCAAACTTCACCTTCATCCTACATCAAGATGAATAGTTGTGGTAAAGGGACATGAAGGGTAACATTATGTTGTCATCCAATCGATTAGTTCTTGCGATGTTGCACCAAACTCTTATAAGGTTGGGCATCCAATGGTTCAATGCTAAATATGTTGTGTAGGACCACAACTATTGAAATTACCATCCCACTAAGGCACAACACAAAAGAGATCGGTAATAGGAGAGGCACTATGAAGCTTCGAAGTGAAAATAATTCAATAACCCCTTGTTCCTGCTAGGCCAAAAAGATAGTCAGGATCCCTTCTTTGTAAGTTCTCAATTCATTGACTCCCTCCCTTGGTTTTAACAAAGGGATATTGAACCAAAATTTACAATCCACTATAAACAATCCTGGCTCAAGCAAGAATGAGTTCCATGATCATGAAGGACCCAAAGATGAGAGTCATGGCAAGGACGAGGATAAGCATCATAATGATGATCATGGCCGTGACCGCAGAAGATGAGGTGGTAGGCACCATGGTGGTGCTAGTCCTCCTTCCTCCTCACCTTCATCATCCTCTTCTTCCTTGTCTAGCTCTGATCGAAGTTGTAAAGGATGTGATCATGATGAAGGTGACTGATGAGACAGAGCTTATCATATGGCCCGCTAAACTAGTTGAGACTAGGGATGTGGGCAATCAAGGGAGGCCTACCACCATAAAAGAAGGGATAGCAGAGGACATCATGTGCATCATGGCCATCATAGAGGCTATGACCATGATGAGCCTTTGCTTGCAACTTGAAACATGATAAACATTGCAGAGGCAATGAGAATTCCAACAAGACATGTGAAAGATAGCAAAATTAAGTGGTTGGATATGAACAATATTCCCAAGTTTGAAGGGGTATACAACTCAAATCCACATAACCATATTTAAACCTTTCACAATGCCTATGCCTTATAGAACATAGAAAATGAATGGCAAAAATTAAATTTGTTTCCAAGGAGGCTCATTAAAGAAGCTAAAAGTTGGTGCCAGTCCTTAGAGCTAGAATCAATTCATCACTGGAGTACGATGCTTGAACTCTTTAATAACAAGTATCAAATGTACTCCTAAGTGTCCAACTTGAGAAAGAAAATCCAAGGTTGGAAACAAAGAACACATGAACCCTTGGACATAGTCATGGTTAAGTACTACTCTCTTTTGCACCAATATCCTAGTCGTGGTTATTCTCAAAAGGAGTAGCACCACCATATCATAGATGGGCTTTGCACAAAAACACAAAGAACTCTTGGGGTCAATGCCCAAGGGAGACTTTTAGAATTAAGGGTCCATTAAATCCAAAGGTTGATTGAGAAAGTTTCAATAGAGGAAGGAGAGTTAAGAAAACAGGAAAGTGCGAAGGAGTACACTAAGATCCTTCCATCCAGAAAAGTAAGGTCCAATTCTGTGACAATGAGGAGGAGGCACCACTTGATGAGGTGGTGTAGTGCAAGACCTTGCTGATTCAAAAATCTGTTTCTGAAATTTTGGCCAAAGTAGACAAAATATGAGACTCTTTGAATGAAAAGTTCAACCCCACTTTGAAAATAGTAAAGAAATCCAAAGAGAAAAATAGTGATCATGATCATAGAAGAAGGAAGGAAGCTGAATGTGCTTACCAAAGGGGTAAAGGCAAGGCTACTACAGTAGAGGAGGTTATGAATTCTAAATTAGATGATGATGGTGGATGTGACATTTGCCACTATAAACATCCTAAGGGATGTTGCTTCGTTGTGTCACACTTGTAGGAGCCTGGGATGTATGCTCCAAATCCTACATTGGTCAAAAGGTAAGCACCCAGAAGGTTGCCTTATCCTCAAGGAAATCCTAGGTAGTTCCACCAACAATAAGCTTCCTATCTTAGTGGAGCTCCATCACAACCTTATGACTAGTACCAGTAGTGGCATCACCCATAGTCATGGGGGATGACACCACCAAGGCAATAGTACCCTTGCTGGCAACTTGATCCATATGGGTACTATGTTCAACAACCCATTTCTCCACGTGACTCTTCCAGTCATGCTTCATTCCAGTATCACTACTACCCTCCTAAATACTATAGAGCTCAATATCCAAGATGGAAATCTCCATTTCCTCACTACCCTTCCCATTCTTCTACACATGTTCCTCTACCATCAACTCAATTACCACTTGCTCCATCAGTACAAGGTAAAATTCTAGCCCAACCACAGCAATGTAATGTCATAAGGACTATTAACTTACAACCATCTCCTTAGCTAAGTGGTTTGGAAAACAAATCCTGAAAAAGATCATTCTTCCAAACCAATAGTCATATAATGCCCTCATAGACATATGTGATTGATAGCCCTACTTCTCCCTCATCCTTTGCATCTACATCCTTCAAGTCCCCTTCAAAGAGAACACCTTACATAGTGCATATTGTCATGTTCACCCATGCAGTAACTAATTGGATTAAGGCTAGCCACCTTTCTAGGAAAAGATCTATTCCTAGGAGTCCCTTATTTACCTACAAATCACTAGGAATGAGCCATGCAAGGATCTTCTTGACTCAAGTTCTAGTGTAATTCTAATTTCTCATGAGATGTACAAAACCTAGAACCTACCTCCACTCAAGAAGAGCAACATTCATCTTGAGTTGGTAGATTAATCCCTCATTGTTCCATTGGAGCTAGTAGAGGACATTGTGATCACTATTTGTGGATGATCCTATCCTGCCAACTTTCTCATGATCAATGTTGATAACTGCAAGGTGCACTTTCCAATCATCATGGAAAGTACTTGGTTGAGTACCATTGATGCATGACTGGGAATCATCAACCTCTCCTTGGAGATTTCCAAGGAAAATGCATTCAAGAAAATAGAGAAGAAGAGAATTCCATGCATCACATATAGTGACACAGGGTGCAACTGTGTGTAGAAACTATGGTCCATAAAAAGCACATCCATCACAACATGCAGTTAGTGTGCAAATGTGTCTAAAATTCAAAGGTGCTTATACGCAGCAACCAAAAAATAGGAAGGCACTTAATGACTAACAACTAATCCTGATAACAGCTCAACACTTTGCATGGAACCAACTGAGAGCTTGATAAGTGCCTATGTTAAAGGCATGGATGAACTAGAGTGAGTTCATTGTCAACTCTCTAATAAACTTAATGACACTTATTAGGGGGAGCTGAAAATCCATGACAACTTTAAACAAGAACCCCTAGAGTTTTACCTGCCAACATGGAATATGCTTTATGACCAATGGAAAGNACAGTTAAACATAGCAACTTACAAAGATCATTTCTCATTACCACTTGTGGACTAGGAATCAGACACCAATTCTGGGCATTTCTTTTATAGCTTCCTGGATGGTTATAGTGGCTATAACCAAATTTAAATTGCACCCAAGGATCAAGCCAAAAACACATTCATAAGTCCCTAGGGAACTTTTACATACAAAAAGATGTCATTTGGTCTATGCAATGCTCCTGCAACCTTCTAATACCTTGCCCTAAGCATCTTTCAATAGCAGATTGGTAGCTAGATGGAAGTCTTCATGGATGATTTCTCCACCTATGGAGCTACATTTGAGCAAGCCTTGGATCATCTTGAGCAAGTGTTGAAAAGGTGTGTGGAGATAAAGCTTCTACTCAACTCATAGAAAATCCATCTAATGGTCCAAAAAGGCATTGCTTTGGGACACATAATATCTAAAAAAGGGATTAAGGTGAACCCTAAGAAAATAAGGGTCATCAATCAAAAACTATCAAAGATGTCCAATCATTCCTTAGCCATACTAGCTACTACTAGTGCTTCATAGAGAATTTCTCTAAGATTACCAAATCATTAGTAGAGCTAACAAAGAAGGATGCTCCATTCATTTGGATTGACAAATAAGAGAGAGCATTTCAACAACTCACACAAAAGCTTGTAAAAACTCCAATTCTACGAGCACCTAACTAGTCTAGACCATTTCACATCATGAAGGATGCATCAAATTATACCTTGGGAATCGTGCTCATGCAATTGGATAATTAGAAATGTCCTTCATCCACTACGTGAGCTAAAGCATTATGGGTGCATAGTTGAATTACACCATAACAAAGAAAGAATTTATGATAATGATTTTCGCCTTGGAGAAATGCAGGCACTATGTGCTTGGGTATAAGGTGTTTGTTCACATAGACTACAATGCAATCCACTTCCTCATGAAAAAACCAACAATGAGCCCCCATATCATATGTTGACTTATGATCTTACAAGAATTTGATCTTATGATGGTAGATCAAAAGGAAACCAAGAATGTGGTTACTGATCACTTGTCTTAGTTGAGATGAAATAACGAGGAGGAGAGCCCACTTTCTGATCAATTTCCTAATGAACTCCTCTTTTTTGGGGCTATAAATGAACAAGTGCCCAATTATCCTAACTAATATGATGACATTCTCATTTATGCTCTCACTTAGAAGATGTCACAAGAGCTAGACAATAGGAAGAAACAATAGTTTCTTCATCAAGCCAAACATTTCATGGAGATCAGCGAACACCTTTACAAGGTGTGTGTTTTATTTGTTGGTATATTCCTGATTTTGACCAACTAGCATTCTTCAAGATGCTCATGAGGGTCCTTGTGGGGGCCACTATGCTAGGAGACACACAACCATTAAGATCCTGATGGCAAGGTATTATTGGCCAATACTCTTTAAGAATGCTTACTAATTCATCCATTCTTATGAATGTTTCCAATGTGATGGTGGAATGATTACTTGTATGAAGGGACCTTAGCAATGGATCTAATCACTAGAACCCTTTAACATTTGGGGCATTGACTTCATGGGTTGCATCACACCCATGTCAAATGAAAAGGCATACATCATAGTTGATATTAACTATTGTACAAAATGGGCAGAAGTAACAGCCATCATCAACTGTACATCTTCTATAGCCACTTAGTTTGTACAACATATTACAAATAGGTTTGGTGTGCCACATGCAGTTATTTCTAACAATGGTACTCACTTTATAGGCACTACCTTTCAAAAGCTCATGCAACACTTAGGGGGTTGAACAAACACCCTATCACCCCTAAGCCAATGGTCAAGTGGGGATAAAAAATAAGGGAATCACTAAGATCTTAACTTGAATAGTTAGCAAATATAAGAGAGACTAGAGCACAAAACTTAACAATGCCTTTTGGACCTACCGTTTCACTTAGAGACTCCCTATAGGCTATTCTCCCTATGAGTTGGTGTATGAAAAACTGCCAACTTTTCCTATTCAATCCAAGCTCCAAACACTTTCAATAATTTATGACCTTAACCTTGACCTAAGTCTAGCATAGAAAGAAAGAATAATGAACCTCAACTTACTAGAAAAGAAAAAACTAGTAGCCTTGTCATCTATTGAGTTGCACAAGACATTCAGCAAGCAATTACATGACCTCAAAATAAGAAAAGTAAAATTTCAATAAGGAGACAAGGTCCTTTACTAGAACCTCACACATGTGCCACAAAGAACTAAGTTTCAAACGTTGTGGGAAGGGCCTTACATCATCTATGAAACCTTTCCTTCTAGGGCCATGTTGATATATAAATTTGAAATCCCAAATAAGAAATTTTTAGTCAGCATACAAAAAATCAAACCTTTCCATGAGCCTAAGAGAGCCAATGACTACAATGCCTCCTCAAATGGACAAGCACACTCAGTATTTCAAATCTCCTCCTTCCAACTCAGTCATGAGGGAGATGGTCATCTATTTTGATCATACAAGTGGCTCAGTTTTTACACTTTTCTGTTTTACACTTTTTTATTTGTACATCTTTTTATTTTATACCATTTTTTGTTTTACAACATAGTTAGTACATTTTTCTCTTTCTTACATATTTTACAATTTTTTCTATCTCTTACTTTATTTGGTTTGAACTTCTCATATGTTTTTCTTGTGTTTATTTTGTCTTTTTTTTCCTTTCTTGCCAACAGGACATAGTATAGCTGTGATTGTTATTAATGGTGGTTTGTACTATAATGTTGTTTGATTGCTAATGTCTAGATTCTATCTTTGAAGTTTGGTATTGATAACTAAGACATGGTTTCTTTTTCATAAAATAGGCAATGAGTCCATGTCATCCACCCATCCACAAACTCTATGGTTTTCCTTATTTTGGAAATATGAGGCCCCTTCCTTAATAAAACTTTTAATGAACTTGTGACCTTGGAAGTATTCAAAGTTGGGAGGGATTAAATGGATTAATAAGGATGTGACTTCAATGGAATTTGATGCTCTCTATACTTTCCTACCCTCTTAAGTCCTTGAGTATTTTCATGGATTTCTCACCATTCCGCTATTAACCAATAATAGGAAGCTAACAGTCTTTAGATGATGTGGTTCCCATCTAAAAATCATAAAAACATAAAACTCAAAAAAAATAATGGGAATTCAAAGCACATCCCTTAGACTCAATAACAAGCTACAAGCACTATTTATGGAACTAGAAAGACATGTTACCCATGTCTGAAGTTCCTCACTAACTAAGGCCCTTTATCACTTCCTACTTCTCTTTTCTTCTCTTTAGGAATGGTGATTGATCTATGGGAGCATTCTTATGTCTTAAGGGGGTGGATTGATCTGAGAGTATCAATGTGAAGTCACTGGAAGTGATTGGTTTTGATCTCAACTAAGGATGGACTTTATTAATGCATATTAACCATCAGATCCACAAGGAACTTCATGTGGCCATGATTCAGAACTCCATTCCACCTTCTCTTTCATCCACTACTACTTTCCATAACTCACCGCACTATTGGATTTTCATGGTTTCATTCACTCTCTTAGTCTAATATGTCAAAATTCTTAGGTAGGTTATTACAAGATTTAGTCCTTAACTTTCTGCAATCATTAATCAACCATGGGGCTCATGGACTCTTTGGTTTGAAGGCATGTAAGGGCATTAAGGGCATGAGCTTGCTTTGGGAAGGAGTCATTTACATACCTCTTTGTTGGGCTAGTTAAGTTCTTTATCCTTGGGCATTTTCATGATCCAATCTTTTGTGCATACCATCGATGACATCTAATTGTGCACTCCTTCATAATGTTCTCCAATGAAAATATCTTTTTGTTGTGAATTATATAACCCTCGTCATGCATTTCATCATGTTCATGGCTTTTCTGGCTCTCTATGCATTTCAAGTTATGTTAAAACTCCTTGTTTTTCCCTTACCTTTAATGTTGATAATATTTAGAGCCCAGAGCCTTCCAGAGCCATAACTTTCCAACCTCTTGTTCAATTTACCTTGTTTTTTAGTCCTACTACTATTAGAGGTAAGCTCTACATCATGGGGGCCACATAGATTTTTGATAGAAAATTTTTAAAAAATTTTCTAACTCCCACAAAGGTTTAACTAATGAAATAACATTTAAAAAATCAATTTATGAGATTAAACCCTTCCAACAAACTTTAGTAGCCATAAAAATCAAGTAAGATTAAAATAATATTAAAATAATCAATCTACCATGATCACAACTTAGCCAAGTGTAATTGCCCAAATAGACAAGGCACCTAAATGTTATACATTACACACCACATGGTAATCCTTGATTCTGTTGTGATCATAGATGGCACCAAAATGGAAGCATGGATTGGACGTAGAATTGTCCCAACCAACAGATAAGTGGACTAGAGCGGGAAGGAGTTAATAGCCTAAACAATCCTAGGAGCAAGCAGTAGAAGCCATGCAATGAAACCTCTCTGGGGCCATTTAATCTTCTCCCTCATTTTCAAGATGCTAAGAGGGGTTTGAATGTCAATTTTTGCCAAGGTGTTCAATTTTGTGTCATGAACACCAAACTTTGTAAAAGATTATAAATTTGTATAGTTGGACACTTAGCATCTATTTTTTTGATCTAAGTCAGTTTGTGTGTCAATAACCTAGTCAATAATCCCATACCTTCCCAATATTTTGTAAAGAACTTGTTCCTCCTTTTGTTTACTCGAGGACAAGTTTTCATTTAATTGTGGAGGCATGATGAATCATTTTTTTGTCAAGCCTCAATATTAGAGCCCATGATGCATTACTGGATATTCGATATCGTGAGATGCATGCTAGCCTATAAATACAACACTTGGGCACACAATTCAGAGATTTTTCCATTAGTTGTTAGTGAAGCTCTTGTAGTTTGTTTTCTCCAAAGTTAAAATATTTTCAAAGTACCTGTAGTAGGAGTCAAAGAAGTGTATAAATCTTTATTCGAGCGCTAATGTACTTGAGCATGACAGTGTGAACAGTAATAAAGACAAGCTTTTCTAATCAAACCTTGCAGCACTTGGAATAGATTAATGCTTTCCTTATGCATTTGGTATTCATGCAATCTACTTTAATGAATTTTAACTGAGCAATTAATATCAACTAAATAGCATCACCTAAGCATAACCATTTAAGCATACGTTTAATGCTTTGTAACCCCAATAGTGCTTAATGCTTAGTAACCCAATGGTGTTATAATGTGTTCAAGATGTGTATTGAAAGTGGGAACGGATGCCTATGTTAAGATTAGTTAAGTGGCAGTTAGTTATTAGATTAATTAGATTCATTACACATTAAATTTACTTTGTTTAAACATATGGGTGATTAAATCATAAAAGACAAAATGATAAAAATTAGATGACTCAGTTACACTTAACCATACACTTACAATTCATAAGTAAAACTGAGAAGATAATGATTACAATGATTAGATTCACCTTCTAAAAACTAGTGTACTCAGAGAGCTAAAGTCTGCGAAATTTCACTAGATTGTTGAGTGAATGCTAGTGATTCGTATGGTTGGACGTAGGGTATACTCGCTACTCATCACTATTAGTTGGGGACTGCGTGAGGAGGCCAACCTCTATAGAGTTATTAATAGTGCTATTTAGCCCATAGTTTCCACAGTTCTTGTAAGTGGATAGATATCATTATAGTTAAAAGGAGAGGCCCAATGGTCACAACAAATTTTTGGAACCATTGCATTGTTTCAAGTGGTTCTTGAAACTAGAGAAGGAGCCACAATTGTGATTATGCAGCACTAAGATACAACAAGAAAAGTAGAAGTGATCACAAATCACATCAAGAAATCCTTTAGCATACCTATTGTGCCACCAGCTAATCTAACTGGAGCAAGGGATGCTCAAATATTAGCTGGTACCTCAATGACTTGAACTGATCATGAGGATGTGCTCGACAGACTACTGCAGATTGGGCAAGTAATGACAACTCTTTTCGAAATCCCAAGTGATGTCATTGCAGTATAGTTAGAGTTAATAGAAACCAAGGATAAGCTAGTCATAGTAGAAACCAAGGCAGAGCATGCAAAGAATGAACTTCTCAAACTACAAGAAGAGCTTGCGATCTTATGGGCTAAATGTAAAGATCCAATGCAATATGTTGCACCTAACCAACTAGAGTGATTCATAATAGAACAAATTAATTGCTTAATAAAGCAAAATAAGCATATGACAAATGAGAAGGAGAAAGCGGTGTGGAATGCCTCCATAGTAACAAGCACAGACGTATGCACATGCTAAGGCACTCACTACAACATAAGAGGAAAATAAATAGCTCACTACAAATAATACTAAGTTGACCAATGTGGATAACCAAAAGAACATTCTTAAGGAGAGCATCAATCAGTTGAGAGAACAATTAATGAGAGTCAATCAAGATATGAGTCTCTTAGCAAGAGAAAATAGAACCCTCTCAATGGAGGAGCTACATGCAATCAGACAAAAATTTGCTATTGAAATTAATGCTTGGAAAAATGAAGCTAAAAAACACGAAAGACTCAAGGCACACTTTTGCAATCAGGTGGGCATGTATAAACAAATCAATGAGAAAGAAATCCAGATGGCAAAAGCCCAGATCAATTCCATATTAGCACAAAATCTAGAGTAATAACCCATCTTGGATAGTTACGCTCATGTTCACCAAGTAGAAATCAAAAACAAAGACCTACAAATTGAAGATCTGAAAGAATAAATGGGGTTAGCTAACCTTCGCTATGCTAACCTAGCCATGTTAACAATAGTTAGGCCTCGAAATAAGCTTGAACAGCAAGTAGCAGCCACATATGCATTGTACAAAAAAGAGTTTGTGGGTCAAAAAGATGCTCTACAAAAACTTTAGGTGGCAAACTCTAAACTAGAAGCAATTAAGGCTAGCTACCAAGGGCAAAAAGATGTTGCAGCAAACCTAGCTTGAAGACTATCTTACTATCATGAGTTACAATCCAAGGCCAAAGCATTTGAAGAAGAGAGGAGATAGTTCGTAGCATGGTATGTCAAGGCCAATCAAATGTTTCTACAGCTACCATGTCCATGGGATGTACCAGCTCCATCACACATTGCACAACAAGCATGAATGGTACATGACCCGAGAATGAAGGAGGAGAAACTTTAGGTGCTCTTAAACAAATACAAATTTTAGAAGCTTGAGGACAAGGGAAAGCAATTGATGGAGGAACCACCACCACAAGGAACTATCTAGGCTACATTGAGCTTCATCAAGTTGTTTTGTTCATTTTGTCTAATCTGTCTTGTCATGTCTTGTGTCATTTTTGTAAAACACCACTATGACATTTAGTGTCATGAATAAAGTTAAGTCAATTATGTAAATCTACCTCCTAGTTTTGTAAGGCACTCTATCCTCATTTTGTTTCAACTCAAGGACGAGTTTTCAGTCAATCGTGGGGGTATGATAAAGTCAAATTTTGATGGGTTACGATATTAGATATATGGTATCGTAGCACTAGCTACATCATTGCATATGTGATAGCATGGCATGTGTGCCAGCCTCTAAATACAACACTTAGACTCACAAATTCGCAATAGATTTCATTCCATAGTAGTGAAACTCTTTTAGTTTGTTTTTGTGAGCTTTGTCTTTAGCACTTAGAAGTGTATGCCCACAGTGTGGTGTTGAGTGATTATACAATGTCTTTATTTGAATGGATTGTACTTGGACACAGTTCATGACCGACAATAAAGATTGAGATTACTTATCATCATTACAGCATCCACTTAGTTTTCTTTTTGTTTACTTAGAATAATTATTCTTGTTTTTCCTAGTTAATCATTTACTTTACAAGCACCTTCTTTTACATGTTAAAGTAAGTGGTATAGACACAACTGGTTTCGAGCGCTAAGTATAATTATCTAGTAACCCAGTAGTGTTATCACTTGGTACACCTAGTAGTGGTGCACTTGGCAATCCTAGTGGTGATTGCATGAGTCCAAGGTGTGTACGGTAGACCAGGACCATATATCCATTGCGTTAAGATAGAATAGATTTGTTTACTATTTTACTTAGAAACTATTTGCATTTCATCATGTTCATTAGGAGTAGCAATGGCCCAACAACATCAATTATCATATACCTCACTGTGAGCTAAACTATACACATAGACTTCACTAGCTCCACGTGGGAAGACAATGATCTCAAACTTAAACCAATTACTAGCATATTTACATTACCTGTGTCCACAGATTACAATCTAGTCGCATGTGAACACCTGTGACTTGTATGGTTGGGTGTTGGATTATTTCACTACTTATCAATGATGATATGACATTTTCTCTAGCACAAGAACTAATATCTTTAACTTTTTATTGTTTATATGATATTTTCTGTTTGTCAATGAGATGTTGCTTTGTTAATTAAGACTTGTGAGATACACATTTAATCCCAATAGAGCCAGTGATAGGTGGCTCAAGTGGTTAGCTCAATGTCTTGTTCTACAAGAGGTTGCTAATTTAAGGCCCCTAGCACATGATTACAAAAATTGTAACAATTGGTTGTCATTGTATAGTTGTATATAACAATTTCTGTGGGGCGTATGTGGGGCATCACACATGATGATGGATAACAATTGTTATTAGCAATTTCAATAACTGTCCAAATGTATTAAACAAGTTTAAATTTGATTTCATTGTTGTTCTTAGCTAATGTGGATAAACGTGCAAAAAAATTAGGTGGGAAATGATAATGATTAATGTTCATTATTACCAATCTATGCACAAAGTTGAAGATATCAAATATAACAATTGGGCTCTCTTTCCTAAACAATTGTTAATGAAGGCAATCAAACATAACAAAATGTTAACAATTGTTGTGTGAAGTGACTCATGTGCATGGGGCCTAAGTCACACTTAAGACATGTCAATCCTCAATATTTCTTTTAAATTAACATGTTAGCTATATGTCTGGGTGTGCTTATAATCATGATAGAACAATGTTACGTCTTTCAAAGCTGAATAATATTTTTAGAACCACAAAAGTCAATCAACTTTGTTGCCACTATAGTTCCTTCGGTAAGCTTGTAACTTTTATGTTTAAGGCACCTCAATGACTGTGATATGATTGCGTGTGTTCTAGCCTCGTACAAACTAATCTCACCGTACAAAACATACATATGATACTTAGTTCACAAAAACATTGCTCACCACCATTAGCTTGGCTTTTATGCTTAGACCTTTTCATTAGCTCGACTTTCATACTTGATTTGACACCTAGTTTGCGTTAGCTTGGCTTTCATACTTGATTTTGACACCTAATTTGTAATTTGTGAGTTGAGTCCACATGCTTTCTATGGTATTATAAATTTAGGTCATTTTAACTTATACCGAATTATGAAAAAATATAAATAGTTGAATCCAAGCTTTGTCCATTGCATCAAAGAAGATGATAAATCATTTCAGTTTCAACAACCATTTTTCCTATGTGATAATGTATCCATGCATGAATAACCAATGTAACTAAACTGCAGAGAGGGCTCAAGGCCATTGGTTAACGGCCCTAGTCTCCTCTCCACATAGACGTGTTCCCTTTGCAGTCACCTATCGTATCGGCTCTAGTGTTTATCCTAATGAAGCTTTATCGGCAGCTTGATGAAAAACATGGCTTACCAAAGAGGAAACAAACCTCCCAAAAATCATATTTTTTGATGCCCCGTGTGGTACGGACACTTTGAGGTCGTCGTGGACCTCACAATTAGGAAAACGGGAAGCACAAGTATAAGCTAAGTCTATGATAATCTAACCCCTCTCCATTTAACGATTTCTGTCCTGCACCCCGCAAGTACCTGGAAAATTGTATTTTAAAATGTCAGCTCTCGACTTGCAGAGCTTCATACATACCGTCGATACATGTAAATGATGTTAGCTAGTCCCGTACAAATTCTCCGTGCAAACAAACCGTTGAGACTGAACCTTATTTGCATATAGAAATGAATTATAATTGCTATAATGAAATCAACAGCATAAAGCTTCATCATCAATGGGAGACCCATTTGAAAAATTAGAACAAAAAACCATAGCCCAAGAATTCATGGTATTCCGATCCGAAATTTCAATCAGCAAAGATTTAAAATCCAGAACCAAAAATGCAAAAGTCAATTTGACAAGCAAGTTGCCAGCATTCAGGTCTTTCATAGCATATGCCGCAACGTCAAACTATAAATTTTATTAGAAAAAGATGCAGAAGTATTTAAGTTACAATCATTTAGAAAGCAGACGGATGAAGCCATCGTTTACAGAGATTCATCAAGTGGTATCGGTGTTCTCAACTAGGCTATCTGTTTCCGAGTTTGGATCAACTTTATCAAGCTTCATGCGGTCAACAACCGATCTGGGTGATTTCTTGGCTTGAATGTAAGTGCGGATTAAAGAATTGTAAGTATCAACATTAACATAGTCAGCCTGTCTCAGCCTTCGAAACATGTCCTCAGCCCTGTCAACGTCACCCAATTCTTCCAAGTATCTTTGAATTGCCTGAACCTTCTTAGGGTCTGGGATCCATTTCAATGGCTTTACTTTGGAGAGAGCTTTCTTCATCGTTTCAATGGCAATATCCATTTTGTTCTTCTCCAGATAACCACCAACAAACATGTCCCATGTTTTAAATGTTGGTTTTCCTCCTTTCTGCAGGCCTCGTTTTAAAATACCTTCTGCCTTCTCCATCTTTCCTTCTTTAATATACACTTCAAGTAAAATATTGGGTACACTAAAATTATAATGTAAATTCTCAGATTCATAATTCCTAAAATATTTTTCAGCTCCTTTTATATCTCCAAGTTTAAGCAATGAAGTCAACAGGCAAATATAGCTGATACTAGTTCTTTTGGAAAAACGGCTTATTATTAATGTCCATACCCTATGTACGTCACCAACCTCCCCAAGACTTGCATACATGGTGAGAAGGAAGTTGTGGGGTACAAGCCTTCTGTAAGACATTTTCTTCTCCATTTCTTCCAGAACTGATTTTGCACTAACAGCATCACCTGCATCAATATAAATAATAGCTAGGTTGCTCCATGTAGTCCAGTCCTTCCAAACGCTAGGATCATTTTTCACTTCTTCAAATATTTCCTTTGCTGCAGAAGTACCTGACAAAGCAGCAGCACTCTTCATCCAAATATTATATGTAAACTTATCAGGTTTGATACCGTTAGCTTTCATTTCTTCAATTAGAGGAAGCACTTTTCCTGGTTCACCTCTTTTAAAATGGAGAGTCATAATATTGTTATACGGTACAGCATTTGTGACAAAATTTAACTCTTTCATTCTTTCCATCAGCTGTTCTGCTTCCTCCATCATACCTTCCCTTACGTAACTATTCAGGAGTGCACCGTATGAATAGCAATTTTTTGCCTCTTCAGGAAGTTTTTTAAAATACTTTTCAGCAGAAGCTATGCCATGAACCTTCGAAATCAAGTCCAACCGTACCCCAAAATCATATTTTCCCAATCTAAAGCCTCGAGTATCCTCCATCCATTCTGAAACCTGTAAACAAAATTGTAAATTTCTACAGCAAATCAGGTATAGAACTTTTGAAAGGAAACTGAAAATGCACGAATAGCTGCATAGTACCAGTAAAATGAATATCATGCCTGATGCAATAACTAATAATGTCCTAAAATCAAGATAAATATGGTTGAAAATTTTTTAATAGGCAAATATAGGATAAGAAAATCTAAAGTTTTCAACTCCCATTATTCTAAGAAGTCTGAATATAAAATTCTAAATGTTAGATTAATCCTCCAGTTCGTAATCATAAGGATCACATGTAATTCGTTACCTTGGTGTTGCTATTTTATCCCTACAACAGAACCATATTGACTCGTGAAACGACAAAATGTTTCAATCTATATATCAAGACAACTTGCAGATAGCTTCTGAACACACAGAATTACATTTCCGACCTCATATAGAAGGATATCATGACAAAGTATTCGACCTTATAAATTGAGCAATAATATAGAAAACAAGCTTTCTAAATTTCGTATCGAACTTAACATCAGTCTATCAAAATTTTGAAGATTACATTAATAAACAAATTTATTCTGAAATCATAAATTACTTTTGATCTTAGAGATCAACCAAGGATCACGAGCAGGGGTTGTATAAAAGATAACTGAATTAAACACATGTGATGGGTCCTTGATTGTACTTCTTTATCTCTAAAATTCCAAAGAATTTGTGTGATGTACCACAAATCTAAATTTGCTCATTAATAATCATTCTTTCAGTTATTCAAATAAAAAAAATCTATAAATCAAGCACCTGCAGAATTTGATTAGTTTGGCCAAAGACTATGTAAGATGGAAGCCAGATAAGAAAATTATTTAAGGAAAATTTGCACGTGCAAATAAAAGCCCTCATTTCCGAAGTACAAATAAAGTTTCAAAGAACTGTTTAGAAGTATTCGAAATAAACACAAGCTATAAGCATATTGTTTAATCCATCCCCACCAATGCAGAAGTAGGAAAAAGAAGAAGTTTAATAAGCATACTGCCTATGTCACCATAAAGACATGTGATCAATATGCAGTATACAAAAAAGCTGAAGGTATATAGTACAACTGACAAGGAGCCAAAAAGGGATTTACAGCTAAACATAAGTAGGTAATTTTAAAAAAATAAATATAGAAAACATATCAAACGTAGTTACAGAAATCAGCCAAAGAATTGGAAATACACATGGTCAGGCAGCCAAGGCTGCAAACTTTATTATTCACCAACACTACCAGATATTTCCCTCTTTTTGAAGTTCAAAAACTGTACTGTACTGTTTTTTATTAGATATGTGACCTCTCATACCTGCTGAACCAAGAATCTGTTGTAGCATGCCTATATATCTCAGCATAATTCACTATGATCAAAATGCAACTTGTTAGATGCAAATCACACATATTAACCAATAAGTCACACTTCACTAATCCAAGAGCACCACAATTAGAAGGACAAATGGTTACTTAATCTGATTAACAGAAAGCATCTAAGCTACTTCAATGAATAGATGTTACATTCCCAAATATTCATGGAGGAGATATTAATGTCCAATGTAATGATTTCATGACATATCTTCATAAGTAGGCCTCTTTTTAAATTTCCTTCATCTTGAAATAAGGAAATTTAAGAACAACATTGACAAAAGACAACACCACGAGATGGACGTATAAATCGGCTGTCAAAACGTGACAAGCAAAGCAAAATGGACGATTGAAGAACTGACAAAACAACAAGTGAGTGATATTAAAAATCTTGATGGGCGAAATCGTTAAAAGACTGACCTCGAGGGCATGTTTGTATCGGCCGGAGGCGCGAAGCTTCGCTGCTGTTCTGACCAGTTTGGATTTCTGAAGCTCGCGGCCTTCTTTCCGCCATTGCTGGATCTCGTCGGCAGCGCTCAGTTTCTGATCACCAAGCTGAGAGATCCTTCTGTACAGAAACCGCTTTTCTTTAGAGATATCGATAACGGGCTTGCCTCTTCTTCTCTTTCTGCGCTTCGTTGCAGGCGCAGGAGCATGGGCATCGTCAACAGCAACGTAGTCCAGCTGAAGCGCCGTGGTAAAAGGCCTACGCAGCCTGAGGCCACCTGCTCCATTTCGAAGCAGGCTCAGCGCACTCAGACCTCTCGTCCTTGGCATCGTTCAGACAAGACGAACAGGGTTCTGGGTTTTTCAGCAAACTCGACGCTCGTTTTTGTTTTCGATTCCCAGTGTGCCAGACGGATTCACGTTAAGCTCAGAGAATGCCCCAAGCTGCCTTCTTTAATCGAGTGAAAGAATGTTTTGGACTCTATAATTTTTGAATTATTTTGGTTCCAAGCCCACCAGTTATCTCCCAACAAAATGTTATGTTCGCTATAGAGCTTAGGGGTATATGTAGTTTTAGCTTTAGTTTTATCAATGAGGTTTGGTAGTAGTGGAGACACATATATATACATATATAAATAGACATTGTAGCTAATAACATAACCTCATTTTCATAACAAGGTAGATGTGACTCACTAAACAAGAGTGTCCCAACATAAGATTACTCCACTACCATCACACTTGCACCCATTAGCACAGGTAAAAATTAAACTTACAACCTTTCAATTAAGAGATATAATTTTTTCAAAACACTGTTATGAAATTGAAATTGAAGCTTTATTATATTTGAAGACTAAGACAAATATTACATTTTCTTGAAAAAAAACGATAAACTTTACAAATTGACCAAGTGCCAATCGGGCAACAAAAACAAATATATAAGTTTTTTTGCTATAACATTATAAAATCATCTCAAATGGGTAGTCACAACACAAGAAAGAAATACATGTAACTCATTTTCAAAGGCTCCTAACATGTACAACCTACAAATGCGTTGTTCTCAAGGGAGTTGAATCTATCTTTCATTTTCAATTCTAAGATGATGAGAACTTAAACGAAGCTTGCTAATAATATTCCAATACTAAATTGGAATAGTAGCTATGAGATAGTGAGTTTCTACATCTAGGTTTTTAGATATAATGTGATGTAAATAAAATTGTTTCTTGCCTTCTACATTATACCATGTCTATGTTAAAAACTTTTTGATTAACTAATTGGTAAATATACTTAAGATTTTTTTCATGTCCTCCCAAGAGGTATAATATTCCCTCAACTATTGCATTCCTTAAAAATACCAACTACAGTCTTGTGAATCCTCAAGAATGGCTTTAGAGAATTTGTCTTACCTTGAGATTTGCAAGCTATGAGTATATGTAATGAATTGGGACAAGACTTCTGCTTTTAAAGGTAAAAAATCACATTCATGTAATAATAACATTAAGTAAGGTATTTGAATCTTCATCTTTAACTCATCAAGGAGAAAATATTTTTGCACTCTTTCAATATCTTTTCAAAATTTAGCATTGAGTCCATGTCCCCAAATAGCACACCCATACAATATAGTAGGATAAATGATAGTATGAAAATTTTATTTTTTGATCTTTAAAGTTTAGCATCCTAAATCCTTGCACTTGTTTTTGAAAGCATATAGAGCCTTAAAACCTCTTGCCATTCTTTCTTTAATGCACTTCCCCCATATGTAATTGTTCATATAAATAAGATCCAAATCTTTAAAAGAATATACTATTTGTACATTGGTACCTCCAAAATTGAAGTTATAATACGTATTTCCTTGTATTCCATATCATCACTTTGGTTTTATCTACATTCACTTGAAGACCAGATAAATGACAATAATTTTCTAAAATTTGCAAATAATTTTGCATACCTTCTAAAGTAGTGCAGATTAAGGCAGCATCATCTGCATGTTAAAAAAAGATTCACTACTTGGAATCCAATTTTGATAACATGACTATCTTACCTATTGCATAACCATTCCTCCATTTTATCAACAAAGATATCAAAGAGAGTTGGAGAAAGTAGACAACCTTGCTTAACTCCAAGTTTTGTTTGGAATTGAAATTTTTCCTCTAAATTGCTATCTATAATTTCAATAATCACTTCTTTATACAATCTTCGAGTTATTGCAATCAAATCTAAAGAGAGACCAATTTTATGCAAGTACAACCATAGTTTTGTACAAACCACCAAATCATATAAATGATTATCACTTGGAGCCTAACCTCTTTGAGTGAAAGCCTAACCTCTTTGAGTGGTTGCACCTAGGCTCGAACCCAAGTCTTCAACTTGAGAAACAAGCACCTTATCATCACTCCAAGTGATAGTCCATGTAGTGTTCGAGAGTAACTAAATGATCAATAGTGGAGTGATTTTATCTAAAACTTTCTTAACATCTTGCCTTGACTTAGTTAACTTCAACCTAAGAATTGATTCCTTTTTCTAGTAGAGTGTCCAATAACTTAGCTAAAGTATTACTCATAAAGATCATTTGATAATTATTCAATTTATTTTTATCCCCCTTTTTATATAATAAGATAGCTTTAGTAGTTTTTCAATGTTATCTAATCTTTGATCCATTGTTCATTTTAATTTGTGCCACATGTTTCTATATATACCAAGTCCTAGCCACTTTAATAATTCTATATATATACCATCTAAATTCATAACTTTGTCTAATGATAACTTTTTAGTATCCTTTGTAACTTCCTCAAGAGTAAATTGGAGAGGTGATTATTGTATAATAGCAATAAAATTATCTTCTCCTATAAATAGTTTATTGTAAAATGAACAAATACCTTGAAAATAAAAATTAAATGATAAAGAGGCTTTACAATGAAAGCATTGTCAAAACTATCTAGACTGTTCTTTTTAATGGTGTAAACAAAATATTCCTACTACTCCTTGATAAATTTCTTTCTCTTGGTTCTAATTAAATATTTATATGCCTTAAGTAAACTTTGTTTATGACTCTTATTTGCATTCTTAATATTCTTTCTAACCTACACATCGTAACCCTCATTAAACCAAGTCTTCTGAGCACCTTGTTATTGTGAATAAACAACTTGCATAGATATTGTAAGAAAAATTAGTTCAAACTATTCATATTGTCTTTCAAGAGTCCATTTGTTATGTGCTACATCCATATATTTCTACTTGGCTTCTAAGGTGACTCTATACTAAAATTTTTTTTACTCTTAATTTTCGTTATCCAAGAAAAAATTGAATTTGCAATAAAAACTCTACGTGATAATGGTAAGACTCCACTAAATCTTCTTCAACTTTCAACTCCTTAATAAAATCAATATCTATGTAAGAACATAAAAGTAAATTAATGAAAGAGTTACTTTGAGGTCTTATGAAATTAAATGATGGAAATTAAGGAAATCCAGCAAGGCCATTGCAAATGAAAAGATCAAAAAATTTTGTCCTTTCTAATAGCTGTTGACCCATCTTATTAATAGTGTCATTTGTGAAATATCATGTCCAATTGTAATCTTCAACAATGTCTAAACTACCAACATTATGTTGCCACTAAACAATGTTTGTTTGCTATGAACCTATCCTTGCCTTAAAACTTCCATAAATAAACACTAAGCCTTTCATTGGAAATTCTACATCTCTACGTAAGAATTGAAAAGGATGATCATAAGAAAACTGATGAGACACGATATCGCATAGGCCGCGATATCGCATCCCATGCAATATCACGTACGTGATATCGCAGTCCATCGCCAAGTCTATAAATAAGAGGCGACTCTCCCTTGTTTCATCATCCTAGGCTAGAAGTAGGGAAACTCTCACAGATTGATCACTCCAGAGATAGAATATTTTCCATGTGCCCGCAGTAAGAGTCCTAAAGTGAACGGATCCTTATTCGAGCAACATTGTACCTGAACACAACTTGTGTACGGCAATAAAGACGAACTTCCTAGATCAACCTTGCAGTGCATGGAATAGGATTTTATTTATTGCTTTCTCTTAGTAATGTGGAATGAGTACAACTTGATTACGAGCATCTAAGGATGTGTACAGATAGTCAAGGAACAGATGCTCATCACAACGCGGAATGAGTATGACTTGATTACAAGCATCTAGTGTGACTACTTGATAACCCAGTGGCGTATTCAAGATCTGCACTTGGTAATCCCAATGGTAGTCGTGCACAAGGATGTGTACGGTTAGTCAAGGAATCAGCTGCTCATTGCACTTAGTTTAGATTAGATTCTCTCAACCATTTCCTCCTAGTTAAGTACCTCAGTACGACCACTTCGAGCACATGCGTTACGCGTGGTGATCCTAGCAACGATTAGCGTTTGGTAGCCGCAGTTGCATCGGTTCAGGGTGTGTACGGTAAGTGGGAA
>MNCI01006576.1:131463-164695 GCA_015680685.1 Gnetum montanum | reverse complement strand
GAGTACTTCAAAAGGACTCCTTCTCCTCCAGGAGACACTCCATACCCACACCATCCTCCAAATCCATCCGCACCTCTTCCACAAGTAGTTCCCATAACACCTCCTGCTCCAACAATGCAAGGGGAACTTCCTACTCAACCGCAGCAACGTCACTCTATGAGAGCTGTAAATATTCAACCTGCTGCTGGTCCTAACAACTATAAAAAGAGAAGACCCTTCTTCAGACCAAAAGCCCAGATAAACTCTTGCAACAACAAGCGGTTAAGCCCATGTATTCTTCTCCACCATCTAACACTTCGGAGCACCCTTCAGTCCAACAGAGCTTAATGCATACGGTTATGTTGACGCATACCGTAGCCAATTGGATCAAGGTAGGCCACCTTCCCAGGAAACTAACTGATCCTCTAACTAGTTATGGAACCAAAAGTGTTCCCTCTAACTAAGACCCTTCTCACTTCCCATTCTCTCCTTTGTTTCATCAGAATGGTGGTGACTCTTGGGGAAGGCATCCTTGTTATCCAAGTGGATGGTTTAGCAGAATGCATTGATGCGAAGTCACTGGATATGGTTGGTTTGAGGCCGAACTTGAAATGGGATTTGCTAAGTCACATTAATGATGAACTACACAAGGGGTTGTACATCACCTTGTTCTTGAGATTCCATTCCATTCTATTCTCTCCATCCTTCTTTCCATTGTTCACCTCATTGTCGGTTGTATCATTAGTGTATATATTTTGGTTGATGCATTATTTTCTTTTTGGTAAATTCTTGCGATTAAGACTTTAACTCTTGTTCCAAATGACATTCTCAGAGCCTACAGACTCTTTGAATGTGGGTTTGTCAGGGCATTAAAGGGCATGAGCCTACTTTGGGGAGGACCCACTGACATTCTTATTTGGTGCACCAGTTAACTTCTTTTCCCTAACATTTTTGCAATTAATTTTATTTTGTTCATTACCATCTTGACATCCATTCCCTCGATGCTATAGTTATCCCTTTTTATCTATCTTTCTTACTCCTTTCCTTTCTCCATTCTAACGCTACCGGAGGTTCGTGATTAGTCATGGGGGTACGGGGCCCGATTTTTTCAATTTTCTCCTAGCCCCAAATTTTTTAATTTTCTTCCTAACCCCTACACCTTCGATAGTCATCATTACTATATCTCCCGATCCATATCATCCATACCACAACCTAGCCAATGAACTTACACCGAAGTAAGGTATCAATTACATGATGATTCATTTACCCTTGCTAATATAAGATTTTGTTGTGTGTGCAGATGACAATCATGCAATAACAGACTAAATCTAGAGGGAACACATGGAATGGAGCAACACTACAGCAGCTATGCAAGGAGCAAGATCGATGGTGCGCTTACCGATGGACAACGGAAGGCGCAATCTTGGCGTTGGCAACAACAACACTTCTTTCTCTCTCTCTCTTGCTTTCTCAGCTGCCAACTAAGGCTTGATGTCATTGTAATAAGGTGTTTACCCTTGTTGTCATGAACACCAGTTTTGTCAAGTCTTGTAATGATGATCCATTCACATGTCATCCCATTAGTTTCATTCCCCTCAATAATCCCATACCTTCCCAATATTTTGTAAGGAACTCGAGGACGAGTTTTCATTCAATCATGGGGGTATGATGAGACGCGATATCGCGGTCCGCCGCCAAGTCTATAAATAAGAGGCGGCTCTCCCTTATTTCATCATCCTAGGCTAGAAGTAGGGAAACTCTCGCAGATTGATCACTCCAGAGATAGAATATTTTCCATGTGCACGCAGTAAGAGTCCTAAAGTGAACGGATCCTTATTCGAGCAACATTGTACCTGAACACAACTTGTGTACGGTAATAAAGATGAACTTCCTAGATAAACCTTGCAGTGCATGGAATAGGATTTTATTTATTGCTTTCTCTTAGTAATGTGGAATGAGTACAACTTGATTACGAGCATCTAAGGATGTGTACAGATAGTCAAGGAACAGATGCTCATCACAACGCGGAATGAGTATGACTTGATTACAAGCATCTAGTGTGACTACTTGATAACCCAGTGGCGTATTCAAGATCTGCACTTGGTAATCCCAATGGTAGTCGTGCACAAGGATGTGTACGGTTAGTCAAGGAATCAGCTGCTCATTGCACTTAGTTTAGATTAGATTCTCTCAACCATTTCCTCCTAGTTAAGTACCTCAGTACGACCACTTCGAGCACATGCGTTACGCGTGGTGATCCTAGCAACGATTAGCGTTTGGTAGCCGCAGTTGCATCGGTTCAGGGTGTGTACGGTAAGTGGGAACGGATGCTGATGCTAGGTAATTTAGACTTAGTTCATTAGTTAGAGTTTGTTAGTTTCTTCAACCCTTCACCTCGATAGCATAGGAGATAAAACATAAAAGACGATAAAAATCATATACCTCGGACTTACTTAACCATACACCATGACAACTATCAGTAAGTCTAGGAAGATAACGAATGATTAACCCCAAGTGTTCCATGGGGCGTGTAGGCACTTAGTCTGCGGAGTTCGACCGGATCGTGCGTGCTACGCTCGTTTCGTATGGTTGAGTGTAGGGGCACCTCGCCACTCATCAAAAACCATATAGAAACATACAATATTGCATCTATAGGGCCATAATAACATATGATAAGGAAAGCACAATTATGCTAACACAAATTTTATTAATAAAAAGTAGCAATACGTCCAAAGCAATAATATGATGGTTCATGACCAAAAACCTAGAAATAAAATACATTACATCATAGCTTTAAAGCATCAATAATAGGGTTGAGAAAAAAAGGAAAGGCTTAATAATTTTAGGGGTGTGAATATTGGTTTTCATCCTTACAACCAATCCTGAAAAGCTTTTCCCTTGAGGTAGGAAAATGATCAAGTGATGCCCTTTATTAGAGCGATTCTTTTAGGTTTTTTCTTCCAACAAGAGGCTTGCTATTAAATCAGAAAAAACCAAAAAGCCATCTAAATCACAAATGACAGAAAAATTAGATATCGTCTTAAAAAAATCAAGGAATAGCACAAGGATCATCCTTCCAAGAAAATAAGGAAGAAAAGAAAGAATTAATATTCATAGAATATTTCCTTTTCTTACTATGAACTTAAAATAAAACATTTATATAATTATTTATCTCAAAATTGAAGCTCTGCTCTGTAGAATGTCTCTTATAAATCAGATCACATTTGTGCATCCAAATGCAAAAATGGACATCAAGTTGAAGCATATTCCAAAATATATCAAAAGTGCTAGTATTTATTATCCCCACACAAATGATGTAAGCAAAAGAATTTTGAAATTTTTGAAATCTAGGAACTAAAAAAAACCACTATTAAACTTATTGCACAAAATAGCAATAAACAAAAAACATGTTCAATAGAATCTTTATGAGAGTAAACTGGACAAAACTAGATTATCAAAACTAATAAGTTGTAATCAATGCCTAATAGGATGTCCTCTATATAATAAAGACCAAGCAAAAACTACACTTTTAGTTGCACCCCAAGTTTTCACAAGTTTTAGCTCCAAAAGAAGATCGCCATGCCAAGCTTGGATCTCATAGCATGAGTTTTGTTCCAATTAATAATAGAATTAGAGACTTTACAATAAACTTGGATATAATGAGCAATGCTTAAATTATCTTCACTTGCTTGTAGAAGAAGTAGGTTGTCATTTACAAAGTAATTATTACTAATTTAACATCAAACAGTCAAAAGAGATAAAAATTTGATCTCATCTTGAAAAAGATAGTATTGTAAAATATAACCAAGAGCTTCAGCATCAAGAATAAAAAGATAAGGAGCAAGAGGACAACCTTGCTAATTGATCTTGGAAGAGTAATAGTAGAAGAACAACTCTTGCTAATGCATATATTAGCACTAGCGGAGGAAAATAACATTCTAACATGAGAGATAAAAGAAGAACCCAAGCCTAACTTCTATAACATAGTCAAAATAAAAGGCCACTTCATTCTGTTATAAGTTTTAGTAGAACAATATCTTGATTAGTATCTAATGAGCAGTGAGCAATCCCTATGCCCAACCATACGAATCACTAGCATTCACTAAGCAATCCAGTCAAATTCCACAAACTTTAGCTCTCTAAGTACACTAGGTCTAGGAAGTGAATCTAACATACATGATCATTGTCTTCTCAGTTTCACTTATAAAGTGCAAGTCTATGGTTAAGTGTAACTAAGGCATATGATTTTTATCATTTTATAGTTATTGCTTAAATCACCTAAGTGCCAAAAAAATAAAGTAATTAAATGTTTAACTAAGCTAATAATTAACTAATCCTAACATGAGCATCCATTCTCATTTACTATACACATCCTGAACCACATTGCAATGTTACTGAGTTACCAAGCGTTGAGCACTATTGGGATTACCAAACATTGATGTATGCTTGAAATGATTGTACTTATGTGCTTTAATTAATCACTATTTAGTTAATTGATTCGATGCATTAAAGTAAATTTCTTAAATAATAAATGCATTAAGTAAACATTAAGCTAATTCCAAATGCTACAAGGTTTGTGAAGAAAGCTCATCTTTATTGTTGGTCACATTGAGGTGCTCAAGTACATTAGTGTTTGAATAAAGATCCGTACACTTCTCACTCCTACTACGAGCACTTAGAAAATATTCTAACTATCAAATAAACAAAATCCAAGAGGTTTGCTAAGATATTAACTATGGGATACCATAAATGCAACTGGTGAGTGCATATAAGATAGACACTATGTCGATAGGGTCATGTTAATGCATCAGACCATGCATTCCAACGTTCGTTTTCTTTAAAATGCTTCTCCATCTCAAGATAGATTAACTAAGGGAGGTCGACCAGAAAGTTTCCACTCAGAGCAGCACAGGCATGGGCAAAGAAGGTTGTCACATTGCTGGGCTTCACCATCAGATTAAGGTGGTAGGCCACCATTTTGAAGTATGCACACTCTACCATTGTGAGTGCACCAAACTCCTTACGGTCAACACTGTAGTGCTACCAAACCCACTTCTTTTTGACCTCTAAGTCCACCTATGTTGAAATTTCTACCAAGGTTGCCCTACTTTCCAGCAACCCAAGGGCCTCAGAAATGGCCTTCACTAAGTAGGACATAGAAATGTTCATGATGTTCATCATGGCATCGCCTTGCCTATTATTCCAAAAGAGGTATGTTTCTTCCATGTACCATTCTTTGTTGGAAGTGAGAATGGGCCACATGAAAGAAGTCTAGTATGATGTCTGAAAACATCAGTGGTTGGAACACCGAGAGGTCACCAGGCATATAGCCTAACCCCGAATCTATGTGAGGGCCATGCTAGGAAATGAAAAAAAGTGCCCTAAATAGTCTTGTCGATCAGATAGGGACTTACGTGGTGTTAAAACGACCATGTGTGAGAAGAGTTTATACTACGTTATGCGCGGGCATCGGGTTCGGCTAAGCTAAAGTGTAGTAGGATGTCCCAGCCTGAGAATAGTGATGTGAACGTGCAAATATGTATGAAAAAGTGAGAAAATATAAGCATTATGCTAAATGCCAAAGAGAAATGCTTGAGAAGTGTAACAAAATTTGAGAACAACAGTGCACTGCCCCAAAAGAGGGAACGTAGCTAATTCACAAAGGGTCTCAAAAGATACATAGTGTACAATAGGTGCAATGGGAGTGCAGTCACAACCTTGGTGGTGCCAGGCTATGAAATCTGGTGCTCACTGTGTTCAACTATGCCTATTGGGTTGGTATCCATAATGTACCGTGCGATGTTCTACAGAGCTGCAATGGCGCTGCAATGTATCGTGTGGTGTAGCTATGCCTCTCTACTGGTGTGGTGTGCTCTAGGTCTTGTTTGCTCACGAAGCTAAGTGTCAAGATGTCAAAGTGCCAAATGCCAAATGAAAGTGCCAACTGTCCCACTGGTGAAAAATGGAAGTCAACCCCCCCCCCCCCTCCCCCTTGAAACATTAGGGCGCAGGGGTACTTATAGGACTAGAGTTAGCCCAAAATGCGGATCAAGTGCCACATGGCAGTGTGGTGGGTGGGACCACAAGAAAAATTCAGAAAATTTTCTAAGTCCGAAGGTGACTAGAAAAAGTTCAAAAAATTTCTAACTATGGTCGCTCTGCTTGTCTCGTGTTACGTGTGGGACATGGGACACTAGCTACTACACTTGTCCTGTGTTACGTGCAAGACATGGGATGCTGGCTACTGGGCTCGTCCAGTGTTATGTGTAGGACATGGGACGCTGGTTGCTATGCTTGTCCCATGTTACGTGCAGGACACAAGATACTATTTGCTACACTCATCCCGTGTTACATGTGAGACATGGAACACTGGCTGTTGGGATCATCTCGTGTTATGTGTAGGACATGGGAAGCTGGCTGCTACACTTGTCTCATGTTACATGCAGGACATGGGACATTGTCTGCTATGCTCATCCTATGTTACATGTGGGACATGGGACACTGGCTACTGGGCTCGTCCTATGTTATGTGTAGGACATAGGATGCTGGTTGCTACACTTGTCCCATGTTATGTGCAAGACACGGGATGCTAGCTACTGGGCTCATCCTGTATTATGTGTAGGACATGGGACGTTGGCTACTGAGCTTGTCCCATGTTATGTGCAGGACATGGGACGCTTCTTAATGTCAAGCTAGCTACGCTACACAACGTAGAATAGCATAGCCTGAACACTTAGTGAACTTTTAACTAGCCACACCTGTCACACTGTCTACGCTGCACAACGTAGCAAAGTGTGGCATGAACACTTAGTTAAATTTTGACTTGCCATGCTCGTAAAATTTTGACTTGCCATGTCCATCACGCTATCTATGTTGCATAGCGTAGCATGAACACTTAGTGAAATTTTGACTTACCATGCTCATCACACTGTCTACACTGCATAGCGTAGTAGAGCGTAGCATGAACATTTTGTTGAACCTATGTCACGCCTACTACGCTACACAGCGTAGCACCAACACTTAGAAAAAATTTGCCAAATTTTGAAACTTAGAAAAATTTGTAGAAAGTGCCATCATTTTGACACTTAGAAAAATTTTGCAAATCTGGCAGTTGGAGCTGACTACACTCAACACTTAGAAAAATTTGGGCAAAGTGCCACCGTTTTGACACTTAGCAGAATTTGCAGTCAAAATTGCAAGATCTGAAATTTTGTGGTGTTTCAATGGCCCCTCTTTATTGATGTCTAGAGAAGTGGCCTGAGAGACATCGACAAAGAATTACAAAACACCACAGCAGACATACCCCCAACATCACTCATCGGTACAAGAGCAGATGTCGTTTTACCATGCTTAAGAGTGCTATGGGAATAAGGGTATGCTGAGGGACAAAGGGTATAGGCAATGTTAGGGAGATAAAATGCAAACAGTGGAAATGAAATGCAAATAGCGGATCATGATGTAAAATGCAAAGTCAGCATGGCTGACGATGATCATGGCATGAAGTAGTTTGCCTTTGAAATGTTGACCTCTCATTAGAGTACTCATGAGAGAGTCAAAGTTGATCTAAGGCTCGGCCAATTATGAAACTGCAGCACTATTCATTTGCTTGGGGATGTGTTTTTGCCCATTCTCCTTTGCTTTTTTTTTTTGCAAGGCGAACCTTCGTTGGGTTTGGCTTACTACTAAATGTTAGCTGCAAGTTGGCCATCGAGTAAATGGGCTTTATTTTGATGCAACTGCATCATATCTATAGGATAGGTGTTTCCTCACAAGAATGAGTTGCATTACATCTACCTAGGCCTTAACCAACCAACAGAGGCTCCCCATGGGACAAGTTGTGTTACATCCACCATGGGTTCTATGGTTGATGTGAAGGAAGGTGCCATGTATGTCACAATTCGTATGCATCAAAGGGATGTGCAATCATGAGTATGCAAGGGATGAGAGGATGTTGGGATGAAGGAGTGGATGTGCATAGGTTATAACAAGGATGAGGGGGATGTGCACTCTTGAGTGGCTTAACTAGTCTAATCATGCACATGAGAGAAATATGGTGACTTGCTATTGCAATGAGATGCATCTCTACACGACCACCTTCAAGGCTTCATCCTACAAACACAACTCCAAGAAGACAAGAAAACCACACAACATGAAATGCAAGTGTAAATGCTAGACATGAAGATGCTACATGTGCTAAATGTGAAGATGCTGTAAACATGTCAAATGCTATGCCAGTTGCAAATGCTTAGGAAGCCAGTGAAAGTACTAGGGCGATGATGCTGCAAGTTCTCTAAAGGCTGCACTAATGACAAGTGCTTCAAAAGATCAGGAGAATGGTGGGAGGCAATGATGTTGTGAGTGCCCTCAAGGCCGCACTAATGGCAAGTGCTCCAAAAGATCAACAACATGCTAGTTTAAAGTTCTGGTAGACCATGAACATAGTTTAAGGTCCTGGCAGACCGTGATGTGCTAGTTTATAGTCCTAGTAGACTAATGAATGCTAGTTTAATGTCATAGCAAATAGTGAATGTTGCGCTAGTTTAACGTCATGACCTAAGGACGATCTATGCCAGTTTATAGTCATAGCGGATTGCTTACCTTGCTTGTGTAAGGTGCGATGTTGCATGCATGGTCATGCTTTGTCCCTACAAGATCCTACAAAAATCAACTAGAAAAAAAAACAACATCAAGCAACACCTATCATAAATAGAGTTAAAATGGATGAATGAAAGGAAAGCAATGCAAAAAGTGATAATTTTAGGCTATTCTGGGCCATGGGCTAGTTTAAGGCATTTTCAGCCATGTGTTTTTGTAGTTTCATTTTTTATTTATTTTTTTAATGTATTTTTGATGTTTTTCAAATGAAATGTATAAGCTAAGTCGATGAATGCGTAAATAAAGTAGAAATGTGTAAACAAAGCAAAATATGTGATTTAGGTGAGCAGGTAAAATGTAAACGCATAGGCTAGTGCGATGTAAATGAAACTAAAAAATGCATGGCAAGTGGAGGCAAAGGGTAGGTAGGCACCTAGTGCATTTTTGGCCAAGGGAAATTCTTGGCCATGTAGTTACTTCCTAATCAGGCGTGGATTAGGGGGCATGCAAGGCTTAGGATCCTCTGGGAGGCTTTTGGCTTCAACCACTCATTTGGGTGTGTTAGCCTTAGGTGCTGCGTTGGTTGCCGTAGGTGTACCACCAAGAAACTCCTCTTCCAAAACTTGTGCCATGTCTATGTTGTGGATAGTCGAAGAGAAGGTGTTATCACCATGGATGATAACTTAACCACCTTCATATGGAAGGTGGATTTTTTTGTGGATGGGAGAGGAGAAAGCCTGTAGTTGGGCTAGCCAAGGCCTACCTAGAATTAGGTTGAAACCTAGCATCTCCTCTATGACAGTGAAATCTACACTGGTGGANATTAGGTTGAAACCTAGCATCTCCTCTATGACAGTGAAATCTACACTGGTGGGAAATTGCTCTCCTACCACAAATGCTAGGTTGATTGTACCCCTGATGGTGACACATGATCCATTGAAGGATTTTAGACATGTGGTTTTGGTTGGCCTGATTTCATCTGCCAAGCCTAGCTTGTTGATAATGGAGTACAGGACTATGTTTGTTGCTACACCATCATCGACATGCACTTTGCAGATGGTACACTACCCAACATGTATGCTAATTGATAATGGAGTTGTAGTGACCTCCCCTCGTTTGGGGTTGACCTTAATTGCATCGTCATAGAACACGAGGGATGTTGAACTTAATTCTTGTGGTGCTGTAGGGAAACATCATAGCACAGATGGATGCCTCATCTGCAAGGATGTCCTCTATAATAGGAATGGAGGCCAACATTCATGCCAAGGCTTAGCAATGAGTAGATGAGGTCATGACTAGGTTGTACAAGCTCAACAGTGTATTCTTTTGCTTGATCATTTGTTTCACCTAGGTTAGTGCAACTACAAACTCCTTGTTGTTAGCTACTGTGTTGGCCTTGACTTCCTGCATGTGGCTTGAGAGACAGATCTCTCGTGAAGCGGACTTGGGCTTGGTTTACTTGGCTTGCTTGGGGGTAGGAACCCCAGTGTTTGGTTGTTGCTTGTTGGTTATAGCCTTTGCTTCAGCCATAAGGGTTGTGAGGCACTCATTCATCCTCTTGCATTGCCATTTGGTAGGCCTACCTAGATTACTAATGGGGTCAACCCTTGAAGGAGGAGGGACCGAGATGTTACCCACTATTAGGCTTCAAGTAGGTGAGGGGCCATCATGTTGTCACATCCTTATGATGAATGGTGATTTAGGAGTTGTTGCAAGGCTAACTCGTTGTGGCACCTTGATGACAAAAGGCTACTTAGCAGTTGTTGTTGTTGCATCATGTTAATTTAACATCTTAGTGGATGGTTGGTTTGGGACCTTGACCACAAAGGGTGTTGTGGATGCCCAAGGTCACACTTTGATAACAAAGGGAGGCCTCTTGTTTGTGGAGGTTGAGGGGATCCTTGCCTTACTAGGAGGCACATGGATCACAAAAGGCTATTGCATAGGTTTATACTTACCACATATGCTAATGGAGTTTATGACATAGGAGGCATCGTCTGTGTTGGATTGACTCACCGTGTCAAGCACAAGTTGACCTCATTCTATCATTCTTTGCAGGTCATCCTGCAAAGCACGATAGTTGTCCGTACTGTGATTGGACAATTGGTGGTAATGATAGTATTGGTCCAATTTAAAATGTTGTGGGACCAGGGGCTTGTTTGGTACTACTAATGTAGGGTTCCTTAGTAGTTTGTAATACCTGTCATGTTTTTGGTGGGTAATCACTGATACATGTTTGTGTTGGATTTTCCCAGCTTTCAAGAGTTTCTTTGGTAGTTCAGAGGATTCCATTGGTAGCATTGTATACTTTTAGTGGGCCTTGCGCTAAAAGTTGGGCCTTGGGGTGGCCCCTACCGATGTAGGTAAGTTGGTGCTAGAGTTGGTGGTTTTGTCAGCTAGGGCCTTGGGCTGCTTAGTTGTCGAGCCCTGATTGGTTGCTTTTGTGCTTGTGGCCACTGTTGCCATTATTGTGTTTTGCTTCTGAGCATGTTCATTTTTGTAGGCCACATTGGTTGGATCATTGCTAGCTTGCGCTACTTCCTCTATGCCTTTTGTTTGGGAAAAGGCTTGGCTAAGAGACTTCGGGGCTAGATAATACAGTTTGGACTTGATGAAGTCATTCACTGCACCTTTGAAGATGACTAGTAGATGTGTCTCTACTAGGGGTTCATGCATTTCAATCAATGTAGCATTCCAATGTTGGAGGAATTTTGACACGGGTTCTAAAGACCCCTGCTTAACCTACATGAGCTAGTCGAGGGTTGCTTCAGGCTTTAGGTTATACCTGAAGTGTGTCACAAACTGGCTTATGAGATCCTCCAAAGAGGAGATTGAGGCCTTGGGTAGTGTGTGATACCAGTCTAAGGCCTTGCCAGTGAGTGACATGGGGAACACATGCATGATGGCGTGTGGCCAAGCTTGAAGGAGTAGGCACTCAGATCAAAATGTGACCAAGTGTGCATTGGGGTCCCCTTCACCATTGTACTTGATAAATTGTGGCAGCTAGACCCTAGTTGGGAGAGTTAGAGGTGGTACCATAGGACTTATGGGATCATCCTAGTAGAAGTTCACCACCTTGATGGTGTCAGAGGAGGTAGCCTTGAGTCGGTTGATCTCCTCCATCAAGCTTTCGATTAGCTAGAATGCCTAATCCAAGCTTGAGGATGTGCCAACTGATTACATTAGCTGGGCTTGTGTTGGTTGCATATCATAGGGTCGAATTATTGGTTGTGGAGTTTGCCAATTTAACATTGTGGTAGATGGTCGTTGCCAGTTTAACATTGTAGTGGATGGGCATTACCAATTTAATGTCATAGTAAATAGATTTAGTTGATGCATCAGCTGAGCAATGGACACAATGATCGAGGTGGGCCACACACGAGTGGGTTGGACGGAGACCATGGACATTGATGAGACAAGTGGGATGTAGGATGCCTAAGTCATTTAAAGCTGGGAGGTGGCCCTTGCATGAGTATAGGGTTGGGCAAATGTAGTAGTTGCTTGCAAGGAAGGCTGAATTGGCATGGTTACCATCTCAAATAGTATGGGTGGAACAAACAAAGGAGGCACCGTACTAGGAAGCGACTATTGGAAGATAGTGTACAGGGGGCTCTCACGTTCGAAGTAGGCCTCAAACTCATCTTCCTCCTTCTGTGAGGCTTCCTTGTAGGTTGTCCTTGCATCGTGCCTATTTGCATGGATGAGTTGGGACAATAACTTGTGGTAGGATTCTATAAGTGGGATTATGTCAAACAAAGAGGGGTTGTACTCCTATCCATTTTGATGGACTCGTTTGTAGTCCTATTTTGCCTCCAAATCAAGGTAATCCACTAGTAATCTTACTTGGATTTTGGCACAAAAAAAATTGTATTGTTCGTGGCTTAGTGCTGCATGCTTTGGGTGGATCCTGATGTCAAATGTGGAAGGTTGATCTGGATTCATACTCATAAATCGGGTTGTGAGAGTTACTGTTTGCAGAAAATGGCTAACTCTAAAAACTACAGAAAAATGACTAAGTCTATCGGTAGCAAAAAAATGGCTAAGTATAAAAATCTAGAAACAAATGCTAAGTATGAAAATGCAGAAAATGGCTAACTCTGGTGCTATGCTCGCTACGTTGGAGCTTGCCACACTCACTACACTGGAGCTTTTCACACTTACTATGTTAGAGCTTGCTACGCTTTGAGAACTTGTTACACTCTCTAGAACATCCAGAGTTTTGACTAAGTGCTAATAACAAAAATGTAGACAAAAATATCGAGGCCCTCCTTCTAGCACCAAAAACTATGACGTCCAAAAATGTTGGTGGTTGGAACATTGAGAGGTCACCAAGCATACAACCTAACCCCGAATCTATGCGAGGGCCATGCTAGGAAAGGAAAACGTGGTGCCCTAAATAGTCTTGTTGATTAGACAAGGACTTACGTGGTGTTAACATGACCATGTGTGAGAAGTGTTTATACTACATTACACATGGGCATTGGGTCTAGCTAAGCTAGAGCGTAGCAAGATATCTCGGCCTGAGAATAGTGATGTGAATGTGCAAATATGTATGAAAAAGTGAGAAAGTACAAGCATTACACTAAATGCCAAAGAGAAATGCTTGAGAAATGCAACAAAATTTGAGAACAACAGTGCACTTCCCAAAAAGAGGAAGCATAGCTAATTCAAAAAGGGTCTCAAAAGATACACAATGTATAATAAGTGCAGTGGGAGTGCAATCACAGCCTCGATGATGTCAGGCTATGAAGTCTGGTGCTCACTGTGTTGAACTGTGCCTATCAAGTTGGTAGCCACGGTGTACCGTGTGATGTTCTATAGGGATACAATGTACCGTGCAATGTAGCTGTGCCTCTTTGTTGGTGTGGGGTGCTCTGGGTCTCATTCGCCCACGGAGTTAAGTGTCAAGATGCCAAAGTGCCAAATGCCAAATAAAAGTGCCAACTGTCCCGTTGGTGAAAAATGGAAGTCAACCCCCCCCCTTTAAACATTAGGGCATAAGGGTACTTATAGGGCTAGGGTTAGCCCAAAATGTAGATCAGGTGCCACGTGGTAGTGCGGTGGGTGGGACCATGAGAAAAATTCAAAAACTTTTCTAAGTCCGAAGGTGACTAGAAAAAGTTCAAAAAATTTCTAACTCTGGTCGCTACACTCATCCTATGTTACGTGTGGGACACGGGATGCTAGCTGCTACGCGTCCCATGTTACATGTAGGACATAGGACACCGGCTATTGGGCTCATCCCATGTTATGTACAGGACATGAGACGTTGGTTGTTATGCTTGTCCCGTGTTACATGCAGGACATGGGACGCTATCTACTACACTCGTCTGGTGTTACATGTGGGACACGGGACACTAGCTGCTAGGCTCATCTTGTGTTATGTGTAGGACACAGGATGCTGGCCACTACGCTTGTCCCATGTTACATGCAGGCCATGGGATGCTATTTGCTATGCTCATTCCATGTTACGTGTGGGACACAAAACACTGGCTGCTAGGCTCGTCTCGTGTTACATGCAAGACATGGATTATTGGCTACTATGCTTATCCCATGTTACACATGAGACATGGGACACTGGCTGCTGGGCTCATCCTGTGTTACGTGTAGGACATAGGACGCTGACTACTAAGCTTGTCCCGTGTTACATGCGAAACATGGGATGCTTTCCAATGTCAAGCTGGCTACGCTGCACAATGTAGCATAGCGTAGCCTAAACACTTAGTGAACTTTTGACTTGCCACGCCCACCACTCTATCTATGCTACATAGTGTAGCAGAGCATAGCATGAACACTTAGTGAAATTTTGACTTACCATGCTTGTCATGCTATCTATGCTGCATAGTGTAGCAAAGCGAAGCATGAACACTTTGTTGAATTTTCATGAAATCTGCAATGTTCCTTCATGGTATGCTGACCACGCTCTAGGACGTAGTAGGATAGGTAGCCTTGAAAGTTGGGAAATGTGCCAAATATGTCTTCTATGTCAAGCTAGCCTGATAGATCCTTGTCCAACACTTAGGAAAAACTAGACACTTGAACCTGTGTCATACCTGCTATGTTGCATAGCGTAGCACCAACACTTAGAAAAAATTTGCCAAGTTTTGACACTTAGAAAAATTTGTAGAAAGTGTCATCATTCTGACACTTAGAAAAATTTTGAAAATATGATAGTTGGAGCTGACTACACTCAACACTTCGAAAAATTTAGGCAAAGTGCCACCATTTTGACACTTAGCAAAATTTGCAATCGAGATGCCAAGATCCAAAATTTTGCAGTGTTTCATCTAGAGTTAAGCTTTGACATCCTTTAGGGCAAAGTTCAAGAAGGATCCAAAGTTTAGTTCAAGGAAAACTATTTTTTGAATCTCCCTAGACCCAATTTATCTCACAAGTCTCTGCCAGAGTGACCTTAAGATCTGATCTAGGTCTAGGTGTCTCATCTCAGTGGGACTACTCCATTTCAGCTTCTAGAATCTGATGGACAAGTTTCACTTCAAGGTCCTCATGAAGAGGTCCCATTGCATGCATCTTGGTTGGCTGCTCTTGGGGCTATTCTTGCTAGCTCCTTCCAGCTCTAGGTTGCTTGTCCCTTAGTTGGGATGGTCCTCCTTCCTACAAGTGCTTTGGTCTAGGTGCCATTTGTAATCACAACATAACCAAGGATTAGCATTTAATGTGTAACTTAGAACATTTAGATACCTTGTCTTGTGGATTAGTTACACTTGGCTAAGTTGTGATCATGGCGAGTTTGATTATTTTATTTTAATGTCTACTAAAGTTCGTTGGAAAGGTTTAATTCTTATAAATTAGTGATTCTAGTATTATTTTATTAGTTAAACCTTGTGGGAGTTAGAAAATTTTTGAAAATTGTTTCATTGAAAACCTAAGGTTTATGATCCCCATGATGTAGAGCTTACCTCCAGTAATTGCAGGAATGAAAAATGAGCTTAATCAAACAAGCAATGTAAAAGGCATGGGCTCTAAAAAAGGCAAAAAATCCTTTACCTTTTTGAAGGAAATGGCAAATATTTCCAAAGTGTTCTGCAATATTTATAGGTTTTTATGGCTACATTGACAAGATCTCGTATACAAGGTCACATCGACACAAGGGGTTACATCGATGGGATTCCATCGATGTGGCCAAAAGATAATTTTTTGTACTTTGAAAATTTGACTAAAAACAAAGAGCTTTTACATAAAGTTGGAGTCCATAGAGGACAAGAAAGGTCGTCAACATGAAGAAATGCTTGAAGAGGGTGAGATAATTTACAAAAAAGTTCTTATTGGAAGAATGATTGGAGAAACTCAAAAAGGAGTACAAAATTGGATGCAACCAATCTTGAGCACAAATGATTTGAATGCGAAAATGTCTAAGGATAAGGAATTTAACTAGCCCAACCAAAGAGTATGCAAGTGGGCCCTTCCCATAGCAAGCTCATGCCTTTAATGCTCTTGCATGCTCTCAAACCAAGGAGTTTGTGCACCCCATGGGTGATTAATGGTTGTGGAAAGTTAAGGACTAAAACCTGTAAGAATCTACCTAAGAATTTTGAAACATCAAACTAAGACATTGAACAAAACATGAAACATGGTAGTGAGGTGAGTTATGAAAAGCATAGGTGGATGAGGTAGAGAATGGAATGGAGTCCTATATCGTGGTCACATGAAGTCCCATGTAGATTTCTTCATTAATATGACTTCATAATCATCCATCCTTAGTTTGAATCAAAATCAATCACTTTCAATGACTTAGCATTAACACTCCAAGACTGGTCCACCACCTCAAGACAGAAGAGCATTCCCATAGATCAATCATCATTCCTAAAAGAGAAGAAGAAAGAAGTAGAAAGTGAGTGGGGCCTTAGGTAGAGGGGACCTTTAGGCATGGTTAACATGTCTTTCTAGTCCCATAACTAGTGCTTGTAGCTCATTATTTTATCTACGGGGTGTGCTTTGAATTTCCATTATTGTTATTTTTTAAAATATTTCTATTTGTTTTTGATGGGAACCACACCATGCAAAGACTATTAACTTCTTGTTATTGGCTAACAACGAAATGGTGAGAAATCCATGAGAGCACTCATGCACTCAAGAAGGTAGGCAAGTACAAAGAGCATCAAATCCCCTTGAGGTCATAGCATTATCTATCCATTTAATCCTTTCCAATTTTTGAAACTAGCAAGGCCACAAGTTCATTATAAGTTTCATTAAGGAAGGGACCTCATATTTCCAAAACAAGGAACAACATAGAGTTCTATGGATGGGTGGATGACGTGGACTCACTGCCTATTATCATGAAAAAGAAACCATGTCTTAGTTATCAATAACAAAATTTAAAGATAGAATCTAGAAATTAGCAATCAAATATCATTATAGTACAAACCACAATCAATCAACAACTATAGTTGCACTAAGTCCTAGCAACAATAAAGTGCATAAAATAAAACATTAGAAAAACCAAAACCAAATAAATTAAAATATAGAAGAAATTTTGAAATATTTAAAAAAGAGAAAAATGTACTAAAGATGATGTAAAACAAAAAAGTGTAAAAAATGAGGAGCCATTTTAATGGATCAACATGGATGGCCATCTCCCCCACAACTGAGTTGGAAGGAGGAGATCTGAAAAATTGAGCATGTTTATTCATCTGTTAAGGTGTTCAAGTCACTAGCTTGGTTAGGTTCATGGAAAGGATTAATCTGTTGCATGTTGACCAACAGTTTCTTGTTTAGGCTTTCAGGTTTAGAAGAAAAGGTTTCATAGATAACATAAGACCCCTCCCACAACATTTGAAACTTGGTTCTTTATGGTACATGTGTGGGATTCCAGTAGAGGATCCTATCTCCTGGTTGAAATTTGACTTTTCTTATTCTAAGGTTATGTCATTGCTTATTGAATGCCTTGTGTACTTTGTTGGATGATAGGGTTATCAATTAGTTCTCATATAGTAAGTTGACATTCATCAATCTTTCTTTTTGTATTAGACTTAGGTCAAGGTTAAGATCACAAGCCATTGATAGTGTACGGAGCTCAATTTGAATTGAAAGAGTTGGCAATTTTCCATACACAAGCTCATAGCAAGAGTAGTCAATAGAAAGTTTCTAAGTGAAGCGGTAGGTCCAAAAGGAATCATTGAGTTTCATGCTCAAATCCCTCCTATATTTACTAACAATTTTTGTTACTATGTTTTTTATTTTCCTATTTGTAACCTCTTGCTTGACCATTGGCTTGGGAGTAGTAAAGTGTTATTAATTTATGTTCAACCCTAAAGTGTTGCATGAGTTTTCAAAAGGTAGTGCCTATAAAATGAGTACCATTATCAGAATTAAGTGCACATGGCATCCTACACCTATTTACAACATATTATTATACAAATTGAGCAACCATAGAAGATGTGCAATCAGTGACAGCTGCAACTTCCTTTCATTTTGTACAATACTCAACAACAATTATGATGTACATCTTTCCATTTGACATGGATGTGATGGGATCCACAAAGTCAATGGCCCAAATGTTAAAGGGCTCCAATGGGTGGATCCATTATTGAGGTCCCTCCATACAAGTGGTCATTCCACTATCACGATGGCAGCATTCACAAGAGAGGATGAAGTGGTAAGCATCGTTGAAAAGTGTTGGCTAATAATACCTTGCCAGGAGGATCTTAATGGTTGTGTGCCTTCCAACATAGTGGCCCCCATAGGGGCACTCGTGAACATCTTGGAGAATGCATAGTGGATTAGCATCAAGGACACACCAACAAACCAAGCCATCGATGCACACTTTGTAAAGATGTCCATTGATCTCCATGAAGTGTTTTACCTAGTAAAGAAACTATTGTTTCTTCCTGTGATCTCACTCCTGTGGCATCTCCTAAGTGAGAAGATAGGTGAGAATGTGATCGTACCAATTAGATTTAGTGGACATTTGTTTAGTTATGGCCCTAAAAAAGAGGATTTTATTAGGAAATTGATCTGATAGTGGAATCTCCTCCTCTTTGCTATCCCATCATAATTAAGACAAGTGATCAACAACCATGTTCACGATTCCCTTTCGATCTACCATTGTAAAATCGAATTCCTATAAGATCATGAGCCACCATATAACACAGGGGCTCACCATTGGTTTGTTCATGAGGAACCAAATTTCACTATGGGTTGTGTGCACGAACAACTTGTACCCAAGCACATAGTGCTTAAATTTTTCCAAGGTAAACACCACCATCATCAATTCCTTCTTTGTCATGGTGTAGTTTAACTATGCACCCACAATGCTTCTACTTGCACAGTAGATGTACTAAGCATGTCTTTCATCGTCCCACTACATGAAAATGGCTCCCAAGGCATAATTTGATGCATCTATCATGATGTGTAAAGGTCTCGACAAGTCAGGTGCTCGTAGAATTGAAGTTTCTACGAGCTTCAACTTAAGATGATAGAATGCATGCTTACATTCCTTAGTCCAAATAAACAAAGCATCCTTCTTTGTCAGCTCCACCAACGATTTAGCGATCTTAGAGAAATTCTCAATGAATCGGTACTAGCTAGTGTGTCCAAGGAATGACCTCACATCTTTGACTATTTCTAGCTATTTGTTAATTCCTTGGATGACCATTATCTTTTTAGGGTTCATCTTAATCCCTTTTTGAGAAATTCTATGTCCCAAAACAATGCTTCATAGACCATCAAATAGCTTTTCTATTAATTGATCCTAAGGTTTATCTCCACACACTTTTTCAACACTTGCTCAAGATGGTCTAGGTCTTACTCAAATATAGCTCGATAGGTGGAGAAGTTATCCATGAAGACTTTCACCTTACTACCAATCTACTATTGGAAGATGCTCAAGACAAGGTGTTGGAATGTAGTAGGAGCATTGCATAAACTAAACAACATCTTTCTGTATGCAAACGTTCCCTAGGGACTTGTGAATGTTGTTTTGGCTTGATCCTCTAGTGCAATCTAAATTTGATTATAGCCACTATAACTATCTAGAAAGCTATAGTAGCAATGCCTAGAAATGGTATCCAACACCTAGTCCACAAATTGCAATGGAAAGTGATCTTTTTATGTTGTCATGTTCAACAGCTTGAAATCGATACAGACCCTTCATTTACCACTTTTCTTTGGCACTATCATAAGTGGGCTAACCCACTTGCTATCCATAATGGGATAGATGAACCTTGCCTTGAGGAGTTGTTCAATCTCCTCTTTCATGATCTACTTTAGTATGGGATTCAACCATCGTTGTGGCTACCTCTTGGGCTTGATAGAAGGATCAATGTAGATGCAATGCTAGCATATCCTAGGATCAATTCCAATGAGTTCAAGATATGACCAAGCAAAGGTTTTTGGCCATTTGTTGACCACCTCCAACAGCTTCTTTTTATGCACAGAAGAAATTTTTGCATTTATGATAATCAATTTCCCATTGTTCAAAAAGACATATTCCATTCTAGCTAGTAAGGGTTTCAACTCAAGGGGCTCCTATTTAAAGCTTTTAGGGATCTTCAACTCTCCCTAATTGGTTTCATCATGTTCATCATCAAAGAGTTGGTGATGAACTTGCTCTAGTTCATTCATGCCTTCAACGTAGACACTTGTAAGTCTCTCAATTGGTTCCATGCATATTGTTGAACTGTATTCTACATCAACTATCAGCCACTAGATGCCCTTCTATTTTATGGCTGTTGTGTACAAGCACCTTTGAATTTCTGTCACATCAATACACTGTCCGCATGCTGTGATAAATATGTTTTTTATGGTCCATAATTTTTGCACACAGTTGCATCCCATGTCATCATACCTAATAAATGGAACACGCTTCCTCTTAATCTTTCCAAATTCATTTTCTTTGGAAATTTCCAAGGAGAGATCTTGGATTCCCAGCCATGCATCAATTATGCTCAGCCAAGCCCTTTCCATGATGATTGGGAAGTCCCCCTTACAGTTATCAACATCGATCACCAGGAAGTCAGTAGGATAGGACCATTTATAGACAACGATCACAATGTCCTCTACTAGTCCCAAGGGAATAGTGATGGATTGATCTACCAACTCAAGATGAGTGTTTCTCTTCTTGAGTGGAGGTAGGTTCTAGGCTTTGTACATTTCATGAGAAATCAAATTCACACCAGAACCTGAGTCCAAAAGAGTCTTGCAAGACTTATTCTCAACAATTTGTAAGTAAATGAGGGGACTCCCAAGACCAAATCTTTTCCTAAGAAGATGGCTAGTCTTTATCCAATCTGAGACAACATGGATCAACATCATGGTATGCACTTTAGAAGGCTTTTGGTTTGAAGGGATCTTGAATGAGGTTGCAAAGGATGAGGGAGAAACAGGTCATCAGCCACACATGTATGTGAAGGCTTAGAAGGACTATTGGTTCGGAAGAAAGGTCTTTCTCAGGGTTTTTTCTCCAAACCACTCGACTGAGGAGCCAACTGTAAGTTAACAGCCCTCGTGGCATTCCTTTACTATGGTTGGGCAAGAATTTCACCTTGCATGGATGGAGCTAATGGCAACTAAGTTGAGGGCAGAGGGATAGGTGTAGAAGGAAGACGAGAGTAATATGGAAGTAGGGATTCTCCTCTTAGAGATTGAAATTTATAATATTTAGGAGGGCAGTAGTCGTGCTGAAAGAAGGCATGACTAGAAGAGTCAAGTGGAGAAATCAGTTGCTGAACATAATACCCATAGGAATCTGGCTACCAGTAAGAGTATTGTTGCCTTGGTGGTGGCATCCCCCACAACTGTGGGTTTTTCCACTACTGGCACTCCTCATGAGGTTAGGGTGGAGCTCCACTTGGATAGTAGGCTTGCTATTGGTGGAACTACCTATAGTTTCCTCGAGGATAAGGAAACTTCCTAGGTGCTTGCCTTCTTGCCAATCTAGGATTCAGTGCATACACCCCAAACTCCTGCAAGTGTGACATAATTAGGCAACATTCCTTAGGATGTTCATAGTGGTAGATGTCACATCCACCAACACCATTTGTTTCAGATTCCACAACCTCTTCAATATTAGCAGCTTTGCCCTTACCCCTTTGGTGGACACATTCAACTTCTTTCATTCTCCTTTGGTCACGATCACTACCTTGCTCTTTAGACTCTTCTGCAATTCTTAGAGTAGTTTGGAATTTTTCATCCAAAGAATCCCACATTTTGTCTACCTTGGCTGACATTTTAGAAACAAATTTTTGTATTAGCAAGGTTTTACACTACACCATTTCATCAAGTGGTGCCTTCTCCTCGTTGTCATAGAACCAAACTATTCTTTTTTAGATGGAAGGATCCAGGTTGTACCCCTCTACACTTTCCCTTTTCTGCAACTCGCCCTCTTCTTTGATCATCTACTCAATCAACCTTTGGATATGATGGGCTCTAAGATATAAAAGTCTCCCTTGGACGTAGACCCCAAGAGTTCTCCTTGTTTCTGTTCGAAGCCCATATATGATATGGTGGAGATGCTCCCTTTGAGAAAAGCCATAGCCTGGGCACCTATGCAACAAATAGTAATATCTACCCATGGCCGCATCTAAGGATTCATGTGTTCCTTGTCTCCATCCTTGGATCTGCTTCCTCAAATTAGACACTCAAGAGTACATTTGATACTTGCCATTGAAGAGTTCAAGCATCGTACTCCATCACCTGATTAATTCTAGTTCTAATGACTAGTACTACATTTCAGCCTCCTTAATGAGTGTTCTTGGGAATAGCTTTAGCTTTTGCCATTTTTTCTCAACGTTATGCAAGACATAGGCATCATGAAAGGCTTGAATATGGTTTTGTGAATCTGATTTGTATCCCCCTTCGAACTTGGGGATATTGTTCATATCCAACCTTTTAATTTTGCTATCTTTCACATGCCTTATTGGAATTCTCATAGCCTTTACAATATTCAACATATTTCTGGTTGCAAGCAAACACTCATCATAGTCATAGTCTCTATGATGGCCATGATGCCTATGATGTCCTCTGTTGTCCCTTCTTTCATGGTGGTAGGCCTTCCTTGATTGCCCACACCCCTAGTCTCTACTAGCTCGATGGGTCCCATGATCATCTTTGTCCTACTGGCTACCTCCATCATAGTCACATCCTCTAAGACTTTAGTTAGAGCTAGAGGAGAAAGAAGTGGATGTTGAAGGTGAAGATGAAGGAGAACCAACACTAGCACAGTGCCTACTATCCCCTCTTCTTCGATCACAGCCATGATCATCATGCTTGTCATCATCATGATGCTTATCCACATTCCTACCTTAACTCCCACCTTTGAAGCCCCCATGGTCATGGGACCCATTCTTCCTTGAACCAAGATTGTTCACAGTGGACTATAAGTTCTGGTTAAGAGTCCCCTCTATAATGACTAAAAACGTTGGCAGCTAAAACACCGAGGTCCATAGGTGCATAGCCTAGCCCCAAGTTCACATGAGAACCTGCTGGAAGTGGAGATGGGGCACCCTAAATGATCTTGTTGATCAAATAAGGACTTACCAGATGCAACCAGGGTGCAATGTGGTTAGCTACAATGTTGATGCGAGATGATGTTTAAGTGTGCAGGTGGTGTCAACAATGTTAACGGTGTAAGTGGGGTCAAGCATAGTCAAGAGTTTTGACGAAGTGGACAATGTCAATGCATGTAGACCATCGCCTTAATGTAGTTTTTAGTCACAGCTATGCGGTAAAGCAATGAAAAACGCAAGTAAAGTGTGAAGAATGCAAAGAAAGAGAGAGAGAGAAACAGAACACCACCCCAAATGGGGTTGAGCATAGTTAACACCAAAAGTGATTAGAAGGTACACAGTGTATAATAGGCGTAGTGGATAGTGTAGTCACAATCTCAGGGGTGTTTGGCTACGAAGATTGGCATTCCACCAAGGTGTCTACATCTGTCAAGTTGACCATTGTGGTGTACCATTGGTTGCAGTGCTTTGGTGGACTACGATGATCTATGGTGGTCTACAACTTTAACTCTCTTTGGTTTGCTGAAATGCCTTTGGTTTGTCAACTCTTTGATTTGCCAACCCTAAAAATGTTGAGGGCAAGGGTATTTATGGGTCTAGGGTTAGCATGAAATGTAGGATGGTTGCCACATGGCAGAGGGGATGGTTGGGACTACACTGTCGTCCAACTATGCTCTCCACTAGACTAACAGTGTTGTGCTCTATTATGCTTTGTCGGACTTTGTGAGACTGCAAAACTGTGACTACACTGCCAACTGATTGATTAGGTGGCAACACAATGTTGCCCTCCATGTTCCTCCACTACAGCTAGTTATCCTCATGCAGGATGAAGATGAAGTCTAGCACATACTCATCGAGATGAGTATAGAGCACTCTTAATTGTTGAGGCACTGGCAATTTTGATCCTTCACACCTTTGTTGATTAGATGTATGCTTGAACAATGGTAGAGATTCAACCCTGTGAGAAGAAGACATTTTAGTTGGAAGTTTTACTATTATTATTATTTTTAATGATTGCGACTTTTAGGTTTGTTACAACATCGTTGAATAATTTTACAAACTCCTAGATAGCGCATGTAGCTAACTAAAGTCCCCAACAATGATGCCAATGATGAGCAGTGAATAGTCCCTATGGACAACCATACGAATCATTAACGTTCACTAAGCAATCCGGTTGAATTCTGTAGACTTTAGCTCTCTAAGTACACTGGGTTTAGAAAGTGAATCTAATAGACGTGATTGTTGTCTTCTTAGTTTCACTTGTGAAGTGCAAGTCTATGGTTAAGTGTAACTAAGGCATATGATTTTTATCATTTTATATTTATTGCTTAAATTGCCTAAGTGCCAAAAAATAACATAATTAAATGTTTAACTAATCTAATAAGTAACTAATATCTTAACTAATCCTAACATAAGCATCCATTCCAATTTAACGTACACATCCTTAAACACATTGCAACATTACTGGGTTACCAAGCTTTAAGCAATACTAGGATTACCAAACATTAACATATGCTCAAAATAGGTATACTTATGTGCTTTAATTAGTCGCTATTTAGTTAATTAATTCAATGCATTAATGTAGCTTACTCAAATAATAAATGCATTAAGTAAACATTAAACTAATTTTAAATGCTACAAGGTTTGTGAAGAAAACTCATCTTGATTGCCAATCACACCAAGGTGCTCACACCTAGAAAATATTCAAACTATCAAATGAACAAAATGCAAGAGCTTCACTAGGATACTAACTATGGAATGCCATAAATGCGTCTAGTGAGCATGTATTTATAAGCAAGATAGACACTACATGGATGGAGTGACCTCAATGCATCAAACCACACATCGACGCAACCGTGTCAACAACATCTTGTTGACACAACCCAAGGAAGATGCTTCATTAGTATCCATGACCAAATTCATTGCCTTTGTAGTTGTGAAAACATTATCCAAAATAAATCTACCTAAAATAAAACCAATTTATTCTTCTTTAACTAATTGAGGCAAATACCTTCAAACTTTTAAAGTTAGAGCCTTAGCAATAATCTTATAGCTAACATTCAACAAAGTGATAGGCCACCAATTAGTAATCTCAAATTTATTACTTGACTTCAGAATAAGTTTTATCAAATCTTGATTAATCATTTAACAAAGAGAACCTTTAGATAGAGCTTCTTAATACATATTCAAAAAAATTTAACAATAATGTCATCCCAAAATTCTTTATAAAACTCAAAAAGTAGACCTTCAAAACCATAAGATTTATCATTAGCCATAACAAAAAGAGCATCTTTAAAATCCATGATGATACATGCTAAGGAGCGTTGGGAACAATGCACGTCAAGTTCATTCTATGATTTTATTGCATTGTTTTCTAAATATTTTAAACATAAAGCTATTCTCTGCAAACCGTAAATTATATATCCCGTAATAAGTACTGTAAAATTCGACCCACACACCCGGTGTGTACGCAAAAGGAAGAGAGTTTGGGCATTTTCGGTAATAATTGTTTGTTATCATGTTGACTCTAGATAACAATTTGTTTCACGCATAGCACATGATCCCCCATAACAATTGTTGTTTCCAATGACAATAACGGTGGTAACTTGAAAAAGTTTAAATCAAGTTTTAAGGTAAAATAAATAACAAAAACTTGAACTTTAAACTCTTAATAACTGAATTACATATCATTATTCTATTTGCTCGAATGAGATTAAAATTATTTTTTACTTTTATTTAAACAAATATTTCTAAGTATGTAGAGTATGCCCCAAGAACATGTAGACATAATATACATGAGTTGGCACAATGCATGCATGTTAAGTTACAGCACAGAATTCCTAATCAACATTCATTACCATCACCATCATAGAGTTAACAATTACGCTCTCTTTCTTGAACAATAGTTATCAAACATATCAAAATATTAACAATTTGTGTGGAAATGACTCAGCATCGTGCCCATCATACATTCTTCAACGCTATTACGTAGACTGCTACTGGCTTAGTGGCATGCTTAGCAAGGGCACCCTAAGTCTCGCAGTTCAATGGGATATATTATCGCTACATCGTAGACGCACAAGAAGAACTGTGGCGCAGATCCATTTGAACAGACACAGACACAGCAGCAGGCATTTGGGATTATACGAGAATGGCAGATGAAAAGGTCGTGTGCGTGACTGGCGCAAGTGGCTTCATTGGATCATGGATTGTGCGTATGCTCTTAGAGCGCGGATACACAGTCCATGCCACTGTGCAGAATCTTCAAGATCCCCAAGAAACTGACCACCTCGAGGCCCTGCCTACCTCACACCAGAGGCTTCGCCTCTTCCAGCTGGATGTTCTGGATTTGGAGGCCATGTGTGCTGCTATTAATGGCTGCCGAGGAGTTTTCCATCTCGCCTCACCATGCACTCTCGAACAAATTAAAGACCCACAGGTCAGCACCATACAGTACCTGAAACCCCACTTGGAATAATCCTCTCTGCTGCTTCTGTTTGGATAGATATTGTGTATTAATGTGTATATGCAGAGAGAGCTTATTGATCCGGCTGTCAAGGGGACATTGAATGCACTCGAAGCTTCTCGCAGAGCCAATGTGAAGCGGGTGGTACTCACATCCTCCATATCATCCATTGTTCCCAACCCCAAATGGCCTCCCAATACTGTTATAGACGAGAATTCATGGACTGATATTGATTACTGTCAGCGTGATGAGGTAAGTGATTGAATTGCAGAGAGGAGAGAACGCACCAATGGAAAAATCGGGTAGGCATTTTATTCAAACTCTAATGATTTGCTTGGCAGATATGGTATCCGGTATCCAAGGCCCTAGCAGAGAAAGCAGCTTGGGATTTTGCCAAACAGCATAACATGGACATCGTTGCAATTCATCCTGCAACAGTGTTGGGTCCAATGTTGCAACCCAAATTAAATGCCAGCACCGGTGTTCTCCTGGAGCTGTTACAAGGTGCATTTTACTCCCTTTCGCTTTGATAATGACCTAATGAGTTTAAACTGAACGTAGTAATACTTTTTGTAATTGTGATACTTACTGCGAATCAGCAAAAACATCCATTTGGATAGAAGAAGCATTAAAAGCCCCCTGTCGGCTTAACTGACTCTTTCGCCAATTCTAAACGTTAATCATTGCTGCATGCAAAATTGGGGCCTACGCTTACATTTAGTAATGTTTAGGGTTAGATTAGTCGTGGATTTATAATTGGCATTTTTCTAAGATGAGTATAGTCTTTTAGCACGACAGATTCTCAATGCTTTGAGAGCTCAGGAGATATTAGTCATACGGCTTGGTTCTCCCATCCAAATTCTTGATCATTATCAACCATTCAAAATCTCATATGCGTTTGAGTTACCTTCAAGATGAAAACTAAGGTCTACCTGGAAATGTTTTGTTCTGTTAAGAGATCAACTGCCTATTTTCGTTATGCAGGAACAATAAACACTCAATCAAACTATTGGCTAGGATGTGTCCATGTTAAAGATGTTGCAAAGGCCCAAATTTTGTTGTATGAAACGCCATCAGCATCTGGGCGACATCTATGTATCAATGGTATTATACATTTCAGTGACTTTGCAGAGGTTGTTCATGGCATTTGCCCTGGATATCCTATTCACAGGTACGGACTCTATCTTTGACTTCGTTTTTATGTTCAACTGTTCTCGATGGAATGTGACAAAATATCTTCCACAGATTCACCGAGGAAACTCAGCCTGGGTTAATGAGATGCCCTGATGCAGCAAAGAAGCTGATGGCGTTAGGAATGCAGTTCACACCCATTGAGGAAGCAATTAGAGATTCCATTGCTAGCATGAAGGAGAAGGGTTTTATTCATTAGGTTCATTTTTTGTCATTGTTTTGTATGTGCGTTTTTTGAGGATCCTTTTTTTATTTATGAATTTTCTGTATTTAGGACTCTCCACGTGCAAAACCTCTTCTGAATATTTTGACTTATACTATATGTAACTTGATGAGGTTATCTTTTGTGCATGATCAAAATCTCAAACCTTCACAAGGAGACATCCTAAATTGCATTGGTTAAACATTTGAAATTTCTTTTCCACAAACCGGAGTTTTTAAGTAAAACTGTAAAACGGGTAATTTTAGCACTACCTTGTTGAATGATATTCAAAGACGGTATTTTGTTTTCTTGCTTTGGACCTTTCTAGCGGTATTACATGCTACGTTGTTCAGGGCAGCTTCATGCTTTTTTGCTTTAGCACATGGAAAACAAGCTAGGATGAAAAACAATAAGAAAGGTTAGCCAAAACAAGAGGCTTTCGTTAACATTCTTATTTATACATACGTAAATAAACACAGAGACACCCAGTCATTTATCTCCAAAAATCTTTTAGATCAGTCACTGTAACGTCAATTTAATTATGTATTGGTAGCCTTTGCCAACCCAATTTCCATTTCTAAGTCACAATGGCCCTTTATATTAATAATGTAATTTCCCACAGTTATCACAACCCGTATAATAGCCTTTGCTATCCTGACCTCCATTTCAAGTCACAGCAACCCTTATATTAATAATGCAATCCTTAAGAGTTATTACAACCTTTTGTATAGGAATCACTATAACCCTTGATATCCTGACCTGCATTTCAAGTCACAGTAACCCTTGTATTAATAATGCAATTCCTAAGAGTTATTACAACCTTTTGTATAGGTCACAGTGAGACTTGTAACAGTTTTTCACATCTTAAGCAACTTATTTCATACTGGTCACAAAAATCCTGTATTCCTTGAGTAAGATTTTAACCTAAGGCAAGAAATAATTTTATTTATAATACATACATTAGACTTGCAAACGCTCACTATGGTGCCATCATCCTAGAAAGTGGAAGATGTATTCAACTCCCTCAAGAAGAGTACATCTAAGATGGATTCAACCTCCATTTGCATCATCTTAGAACTGAAAGTGGAAGATGGATTCAACTCCCTCAAAAAGAGTACACCTAACATGAATTCAACTCCCTTAAAAAGAGTGGAAGATGGATACAACTTCCTTGAAAAGAGCACACTTGTAGGTCGTGTAAGGTAAAAGCCCTTGAAGATGCGTTGCATGTGTCACTTTGTAGAGTCTATCTTTATTTTCAATGAAAAAGCTAACATATATTGAATAAACCTTATGGATCTTCAAATGTAATAAAGCTGGATCTTCGAATGTAATAAAGCTTCACCTTCAGTTTCAAAAAATGTAAAAAGAATATTCAGTCATAGTAAACCTTCAATTTCAGTTTCAAAAATTGTAAAGAGTATTTGGACGTTCTGGTTTTGTATTTCATTATTATTCAGACTTTCTCTAGCAGTTAGTGAGGACTTTCTATTATAATGCATAATAAAAATTTAATGACATTCAGTCCCACAGTTTCATAAAATTGAAAATTACTAAATTCAATATTCAGTTAAAAAGAAGATTTTATCAATTATAAGCATTCAGAAATTACAGTAATCGAGAGTTGCATTAACTACAAAAAGCAAAATGAAGAACAGCGAATAATTTACAGGCTACATATAAAAGGAACAATTGCATACTGAGTAGTATTCAACAAAAACTGCATCATTCATTAGGCAAATATTCAATTCTGCGTCACCGGGTTTGTTTGTTTAATAAACATTTGGCACGTGTATCTTTCAGCATTTTAAAGCTAAACAAATTCACGCAGTACACAACCATGAACAAACCAAAATCTTTGTCATCATTAGTTTCTAAGACCAGGGACTCGTCGAATTTCACCTTCAAGAACCGACTTTTACTCTTAACTATCTCCAGCCTCTCCGAATCCAAGTTCAGATATATTCTGTTTTGCCATTAAGCTTCTGCAATTTTTTCATCATGTAAATAGTCTTCCATGTAAGACATGCATTTTGATGTATGATTTATCAAGGATTTATTAAAGATGATACACATTTGAAAGATAAGCACTCACATACAGAGAGACAATACAAAAATAATCCACAGTGCAAATCATCAAAACTTGCGATTAAATTAGGAAAAATGATAGCTTCAAAACGTATCAGCAACCAATAAGTCAAGAACTGCATTATTGTGATGACCCGCAAAGACAACGCGGAATCCCCGATTGGTGCTTTTCTGGTTTCTCAAGGTGTTAGGAAAACGAGGTGGCCCTAGTACGCCAGTGGCAAGGAGTAAGAAGACGCAAATAGAGCTTGATTTGGGCTGTTAGCAGACCTTGAAGGAGGTCTACGAAAAACAGTCATTGGGTGGACTATGAAGATTCTATCATGGATTTGCAGGGCCAAGGTACACCCTACAAATGAAGTGTCAAGTGAAGGTTGTGTGGTGTGTTTGCAGGAAACAAAACTACAATAGTCAAAATCTCAGTTCTTGCAGTGGAATGGGTTGTTATAATCAGATCTGAAAACACATTACAAATGCTCTAGAGAAATTATTAGAGCCCTACAGATCTGAATAAATCATTAGAGGCAAAATATTGCGCTGTAGCAGAGGTCAAGAAACACTATAAATCACTCTCAAAATGTTCTAAACTCTAGCAAACATTTGCTGTGATAACAAAATGAAAGCAAATGAAAATAGTAAAAATAGCACAAGAACACAAAGAGTTATGTGGTTCAGGCTCTTTTTACCCTACTTCCACAACAATGTTGATCTACTTTTTATTCTTTTCAAATCTTCAAGACACAAGTCGTCCTTGTAACTTTTCCAAACACCCAATCTGTTATTCCAATAGAACTCAGATCAACACCAACAAGACTCACGTCTCCAAGGTAAAAACTTGATACAATGCTTTCACTTCAAAGCACACACTAAAGGCTACCCCAAGCCTTCTATTTATGAAGAAACATGAGGACCAAACCCCAATCCTAATACATGCGGGATAAAACACCAAGCCTCCTATTTATGAGGAAACATGAGGACCAAACCCCAATCCTAATACATGTGGGATAAAACACATCCCCACATCAAATGTAACATAAAAAGAAATACAACAATTAATGTATTTGTCTTCATTTTTTCAACAAACTCCCCCTTGAAGACAGATCCAACCAACCTTTAAGAAATGTGCACTTATGGTTAAGCTTCAATTATCCCAAGTTTCTTCCTACAAAAAATGTGTTTTTCAGCTCACTGGTTTTGTTAAAGTATCAGCAACATTGAGCTTTGTATGGACCTTTTGAACATGCACCAAGCCATCCTCTATGATTTCTCTTATGAAATGGAATCGGACATCTATATGTTTTGTCCTGGCATGAAAGGCAGAATTCTTTGCAAGATGGATTGCACTCAAACTATCACAAAACACAGCATACCTTTGTTGTTTTAATCCAAGAGACTACAAAAATGTCTTCATCCATAACATCTCCTTGCATGCTTCTATGAGGGCTATGTACTCTGATTCAGTTGTAGATAAAGTTACTAGTGGTTGTAGACGTGACAACCAACTCACTGCTGCACCACCAAAAATAAATGTGTACCTTGCAGAAGATCGTCTTGTATCATGATCAGCAACAAAGTTTGCATCTACAAAACAGGTTTTGCATCCTCCATCTTGAAACGTTTTAGAACCTTTCCAATGTAATCTTCCTGACTCAACCACAGCTTCTTCCTTTTTCTGTCCCTGTAAATATTCATACCAAGAATTTTCTTTGCCTATCCCAAATCCTTCATAGCAAATTCTTTGCCCATTTCCAATTTTAAACGTTTTATCTCTGCTATATCATTTCCAGCAATTAGCATATCATCAACATATAACAACAACACTGTAAATTTACCTGAAACACATAGTGGTCTAGGTTGTTTTTCTGATAAGATAGCTTCTTCATGAAAGTATCAAACCTTTTATACCACTACCTAGAGGCTTGTTTCGAACCATATAAACTCTTTTTCAATTTACCTGAACCTTGCTATTCTTCATACCCTTCTAGCTATTTTATGTAAATTTCCTCCTCCAAATCTCCATTGAGGAATGTTGTTTTTATATCAAGTTATTCCAACTCTAAGTCCATGTAGGCCACCAATGAAAACACTAAATGTATAGAAGAGTGTTTTACTACTGGAGAAAAAATTTCTTGAAAGTCAATACCTGGTTTCTGTACATGGCCTTTCACCACCAACCTAGCCTTGAAACATTTTCCCCATTTGCCTCTGATTTAATTCTGTATAGCCACCTGCACTCCAAGGGTTTTCTCCCTTTTGGCAACTGAACTAGCTCCCAAGTTTTGTTCTGTTGGAGTGATTCCCATTCATCATTCATAGCTGCCTTCCACTTTGTGGCATCAACACATGTCATGGCTTCCTTCACTGTTTCTGGTTCACCGCTATCATTGTAAAGTACATAATTCAATGAGGAAGAGTACCTATCAAGAGGTCTAGTGGTTCTGGTTGACCTTCTAACCCAATGAGACACATCTGTAGCTTGTTCATCATCTTCTATCTCATTTTCTTGTTGTCCTGCATTTTCTCTTTGCTGTTCTAAGTTCTCAACTTGATGTCATGTACTTTCAGCATGTTGTCCAAAGTTTTCAGATCTGGAAAATCCATGAATTTCATCATTTTTAATTTCTTTAGTCACGCTAAAAGGAGTCCTTATGCTTTCTGAGCCAATTTCTGTCCTTGTCTTTCTTTTGCAGCTCACTAAACATCACATTTTCTTTGAATTTAACAACCCTTAATCTCACTACACGTTTCAATTCAGGATCCCAAAGTCTGAATCCTAACTCATCTTCTCCATATCCAACAAATATGCAACTTTTAGCCTTGTCCTCCAACTTGGTTCTATTTTCCTTTGGAATATGCATAAATGCCTCACATCCAAAAACTCTTAAATGATTGTATGAAACATTTTTACCTTTCCAAACAACTTCTGAAACAGCATTATCAATTGAAGAATGTGGAGACATGTTCACCAAATATGCAACAGCCATAACTGCCTCTCTCCCCAAAATGTCTTGGGTAGGCCTACACCTGAAACCATTGTTCTAGCACGATCCAGCAATGTTCTGTTGCATCTTTCAACAACTCCATTTTTTTGTGGTGTACTAGGAGGGGTACAAATGTGCCTAATTCCTTTGATGTTGCAAAAATCAACAAATACTTTAGAAGTGTACTCCCCACCATTATCAGTTTGCAAACATTTTATTTTCAAACTTGTTTCATTTTCTACTCTTGCAACAAATGTTTTGAAAA
>MNCI01006576.1:83322-131275 GCA_015680685.1 Gnetum montanum | reverse complement strand
TTCTTTCCTTTCAGAATGGTCATGATTCCCTTGGAAATCCTCCAATGTCCACCTCCACTACTAAAAATCAGACCTAAATCATCCAGCTATGGAACTGAAATCAACTTCTTTGTAACTTCAAGAACATGTCTAACGTTATCTATTGTCACCTTTGGCATCCCTACTTGTTGCAGACTTATAATTCCAATTCCAAGAACTTTTAAAGCTTTTCCATTAGCCGCATATACAAAACTAGATTCAACTTTATGATAAGATGCAAAACAAGACTTATTTGGACATATGAAAGGAGGCACTTGAGTCAATCAACCAAATGTCACTGCTACATCCATCTACCACCATTGTACATTGTTCTTGAATCAGAAAACTAACGTTTTCATCAGCTACATGTACCTCTGATGTTCCTTCTTCTGACTTCTTCTCCTTTCCTTTATTTTTCTATGCTTTCCATGCAAAGCAATCTTTCTTCAAATGACCTTTCTTCTTGCAGTACTAGCACTCTTGAGTTTGAGTTTTACCATGTGATACTCCTCTGTCCATGCTTCTCCCCCTACTTGGGAAACGTCTCCTACTTCTACCTCTTTCCTCTACTACATGAACATTTCCAAATCTAAAAGACTCATCTACTCCTTCTGAATCCTGAAGGGTAGACACAACATGTTCAAATGTCATAGATGAAACACTCATAGAAGTAGTAATAGATGTCACAATTGCAGACCAAGAATCAGGTAAGGAGTCTAACAAAGCATAGGATTTAACTAAATCTGAAATAACAATTTTATATTCCTCCAACTTATTCAAATTTCTCATTATCTCATCCAAATGATTTTGAGAAGACACATCAGATCTCTTCTTGCATCTAAAAACTTTCTAATAAATGTGAAAGGTATTCAAACCTGATACTTTGTCAAACCTATTCTTCAACGTTTGCCACAGATCATGCGGATCCATATCAAGTTTGATTGAGGCCAAAATTCCATTGCTTAGGGTTCGATAAAGGAAAGATAATGCCCTAATCTTAATTTTCCTCCAATCAACATTTGACATTCCTGCTGGTTGAGAGGGTTCTAGGGCCTCTTGGCACTCCTTTCGTGCTAAAACAGCCTTCATCAAAATGCTCCAAACGTTCTAGTTCCTTCCTACCAATCTTTCTGTTGTTTGCAGCCTCTCCATCTCTTTAAATCTAGCTTCGATACCAGTTGTTATAATCAAATCTAAAAAAAATTAGATCTAAAAACACACTACAAATGCTCTAGAGAAATTATTAGAGCCCTACAGATCTGAATAAATCATTAGAGGCAAAATATTGCGCTGTAGCAGGTCAAGAAACACTATAAATCACTCTCAAAACGTTCTAAACTCTAGCAAACATTTGCTGTGATAACAAAATGAAAGCAAAAAACAGTAAAAATAGCACAAGAACACAGAGAATTATGTGGTTCGGACCCTTTTTACCCTACTTTCACAACAATGTTGATCTGCCTTCTATTCTTCTCAAATTTTCAAGAGACAAGTTGTCCTTGTAACTTTTCCAAACACCCAATCTTTTATTCCAAGAGATCTCAGATCAACACCAACAAGACTCACGTCTCCAAGGTAAAAGCTTGATACAATGCTTTCACTTCAAAGCACACACTAAAGGCTACCCAAGCCTTCTATTTATGAAGAAACATGAAGACCAAACCCCAATCCTAATACATGTGGGATAAAACACCAAGCCTCCTATTTATGAAGAAACATGAGGACCAAACCCCAATCCTAATACATGTGGGATAAAACACATCCCCACATCATAAAAGGAAATACAACAATTAATGTATTTGTCTTCATTTTTCCAACATGGGTGGCATACACAATTGGTCCCCTTCAAGAGCAGGGCAGGGCAAGGGGACTAGCCATTCCATCTTGGCTCCCAATGATGCTGGTCAACGCGTCTACTTGGAGCATGGTTGTCCACGTTGTGCTAGAAGGTATCTAACTGATGAACGTTTATGGAGCCCAGAATTGTGAAATTCGCCTACAAAAACTCAGACATGTTGCACAAGTGGTCCCTGATCAAAAACAATGGCTTCTGATCAGAGACTTCAACCAAAGACTTTTCCCATGGGAGAAATCTAGAGGGGACAATGTGGACCCTTTGGGATGTCAAGAGTTCCAGGCGTTCCCCCAAGAACATGAGCTCATTGACAAGGATATTGGGGACTGTAAGTTCACATTGAGTAATAGGTGATGAGGCAAAGATCGGGTGCTGTCACAAATTGATTGGGTTTGGGTTAGTTTGAGGCTACTACTAACATTAGATATCCAAGTGTTCGAAAAGGAGCCACTGGCCTCTGACCATAGATTGATTATCTGTTAGATACAACGTGGCCAAGAAATGACTCCTTGGCCATTTCACTTTGAGCAAACGTGGCTATCTAAACCATGGCTATAGTCGATGGTTGAGGCAATTTGGGGAGGCTACTTAACACAGGAGGATCCAAATGAGTTAGGGAGTTTTTAAACTAGGGTCTACGCCTGCTCAAGCAACAACTATGGGCTAGGACCTCAAAGGACAAGTTTAGTTTTGGTGCTTACTAAACTTGGCTACAAATTCGGCTAAGAGAAATTCAAGTGCAACAAGAAGATGGTGTGGACCTAGCAGAGGAGGAGCATGAGATTCTCGATGAGTTGCAGGATTTGTCGCAAGAGGAAGAATCATACTAGAGATAGCATGCCAAGATTACATGGCTTCAACAAGGAGATAAAAACACATGCTTTTTCTTTGCCACTACCAAGGGGTGGGGTCAGGCCAAGAAAAGACTACAACTAGTGCAAGAGGGATCTATTTTGATGGATGGCAAAGAGATTGCTAATGTGGTTCAATGGTATTGGGCCAACATTTGGCACAAGCAGTCAACCCAACCGTTTTCAATCCAGGTTAGGAAACTCATTGGGGAAGTTGAAAACAAGGCATTGCTCAAGCCTTTCATGATGTAGGATTTGAAAGATGCAATAGGAACCATGAAAACCAACAAGGCCCCAAGGTTAGACAAATGGTCAATCAAATTGTTTAAAGAGTTCATAGACATCATTGAAGAGAACTTGTTAGAGGCCTTCAACCACATGTTACAATGGCAATAGGTCTAGAGGGAGATCAACTACTCATGGATTGTGCTCACTCCAAAAGTGCCTAACCTGACGTTGCCGACGTAGTTTAGGCCTATTGGGGTTTGTAATACCCTGCTTTGGCTTTTCACTAAGATGCTTGTTCGTCATCTTGCCCCAATGATGCATAAGCTTTTTGGATTTTTTTCTTTTTTGGGCGTAAAAGGAGGGGGGTGCAGGGTGGGCTGGTGGGGGTGCATTAGGCCAATTTCATGCAAGGATGCTTTTTGCAGGACCAAGTCATCCTCCTACATGAAATTCTGCACTCATTGCATAGAACCGGATTCCCAGGAATGTGTGTTAAGTTGGATATCACAAAGGCGTACGACAACATGAGCTAGGAGGCATTGCAAGAGATCATGTTATCCAAAGACTTTGATCCCAAATTCATTAACCTCTATCTCCAATTACAGGCTTCGAGGCATTATTCCTTCAACATTGAGGGATGGTTGTGGGGGTTTGCTGCTTCGGGACAGGGGCTCCGATAGGGAGACCCACTCTCCTTGCTCCTGTTCATCACGACTATGGACACTTTCCAAACTTATTGTGCATCAAAGGGGGTGCAAGGGTCAAAGGTTGCTAGTGTGCACTATCTCACAAAGCATGACATAGATGATACAATTCTCTTTTCGTGCATGGCAATGCCCCAAGCAGTAGTGATTAATTGTGCTCTAAAATAGATGGCTTAGGAGCTGGGCCTTGAGATCAACAAAGCCAAATCGGCAATTCACTTAGTAACCACAGATGACCGCATGAAGGGGAGGATTTACCAAGCCCTTGGGATCTTGCCTAAGGCTATGCAGGATTCTTACTTGGGGATGCCAATTTTTGCCTGGCATTGTGGCCAAATGTGGTCAACTCTGGTGCAACCTACAACACAAAGGACAGGCCACAGAGGAAGATTTTACTAGCTTCTTCTGTTCTCATGGTGGCAGCTTGGTTTACAATGTCTATGGCTTCTTCTTCCTTGCAAAATCCTTCACTTTGGCTTCAAGTTTTATCAAGTTTTTTCTTCACTTGATCATGCAATTCTTTCATGTTGTTCATAAATTCAAAACTTGAAGATGGATGGCTATCAAAATTCTTCACATCATCATCCAATATCAAATATTTTTGGTGAATAACGAAGTTTGCCTCAAAAGAACTTTTACAATGCCAAAATGAAAAGCATTATTTTATGAAAACTTAGAGTAAGACATGATTTTCCCTCCTATTAGGATGATCATCACAACGTTAGTATGGTCATCTATTTGTAAATGGTAGGCACTTGAAAATGTCAACTGTGAGCCCAAATTTTCTACATCCCACATCCCTGTCATTAACAATATTCATTAGAATGCCATGCAAATGAACAACATTTTGAATGAACAAACGAGCCACACGGGAAGCATCATTGCACTTTTTATGTGTAATAAAATGTGACATTTTGGTGAATCTATCCACCACAACAAAACATTGATAGCCTTTCCTAGGATTGCTTATAATTGAGGCTCATTTCCATAGCAAAATCAATCTCCGCAATCCACTCATCTATGTCTCTGACCTCATTTTGCCATATTAACATTGCAAACTCGAACAGTTGTTTTGTACCTGTGTTCGATTCTGTGCCTTGCTTCTCTTCAAAGATTCTATTTTGCTGTTGTAGTTCAGTGATCTGATCTTTGTGCACTAAACTCTCTATCCTTAGTCTCTGCACTTACTTTGCTTCTTCCTGAGCCTTTTGCTGGGAAACCTGTAGCAAACCTTAAATTTCAGCTAATGAAGACATTAATGTGAAAGTACCCCTTGTAGAAGATTGCCCTTGATTTGACCTTGATTGTGGTTCTGGATTGGCTAATTCTTCATGCTTGGCAGATTCAGTCACGATTTGATTATTGCCACGTGCTTCTACACTCATGCTTTCAGCATCAGCCTCTTGTCTATCATCCAAGTTTCAAATTTGAGTCTGTTCCTCAGAAGACCTTTCGTAGGGCATTTAAGCAGACGTCATATGATGAAAATGAAGCCTCTTGCTTAATTATTTTCCTTTCTACAGTGAATTGCATTTGGCATACCAAATTCTGCCCCATTTTACTGTGTTCTTCATGATTTTGGCTTTACCTAATTTGGTGTTTTCTGATCTTCTTGATCCTGCTCTGTGGCATATGGATTTTTTTAATTGATTTTGATTGATTGAGCTACCCTAATTCATGCTCTGTATTATCTGTTCCCATGCTTACTATGATAATTCCTTGATTGTAAATCTCCTCTATGGCTTGGTTATAGCATCAAAATTTGTTGGTTTTCTTTTCCCAGTTTGTATCAGGAACATATCCTCCAATGATTCTGGTAGAAATTCTACTATTGGGACTACCAAATCTGGTATCTCAATAATTTCCTAAGTTCATCTTCACATGACAATCCTCTCTTAGCTCGTGGAAGATGACATAGGACAGGGGAGTTTAAATCAAAGACTAATAATAAAGCATACTTCCATTAATGTGTTAGTGTCTTAATTGATTGATACTTGCCTTACCAACTAAATTGGCAGGTCTTCCTTCCTTTGATACAACTCCTTCCAACCCTACCTTTGATAGATCCAGTCTTCCAAACAGTCGTTATGCACAAACCTATATGTTCTCAGAATCTTAACAGGGAACATTGGAATTGCCACAGTAACCTGATGCAGGTCCACAAGGTTAAAGGAGTAACCTGGAAGATCAAAATCTCTCTAATCCTTGGGATTAGTCTGCAAAATGCAAATATAGATATATTTCCCCCACATGTTTCCATGAGGTAAGTGGAGCAGGGTCACACTCCAATGCAATTAACCCTTCAAACATACTAAATCCAGATTGCTTGCAAGATAAATAAATAAATTGTTAGAAAAAAGAAAAAACTAGCTATCTTTATTCAATAAATAAATTGAATAAAGATTACAAATACAATGGAACCACAATCCCATAGAACACTCACACACTCAACGATATTACAGTGCAAGAGGCTCTACAATCACACAAGATTGTCCTCAATGCAAGGATCTATCTCAAGGATCTCTTCTCTTCTCACATAGGGCTTGCTTCCTACAACCAATATCCACACAATGGCCAAAACCACATACTCCTGTCACCACACACACTCTCACCACCAAACATGTAACAACTGACCAATATTATACTCAAACACAACACCCACATTATAGGAATCTTTCTCACATTTAATTCCACATTTCCAGCTCTTTCCCAACTTGGAACAGTCACATCAGATGATTTATTCAACAAAAAAGATGTCTTTGGGGTCAGGAAAGATGTCTTTCTAAAAACTATGGCTTGCGATAAAGATTTCTTTCATGGACAAAAGACTTCTTTCACAGATGAAAGACATCTTTGGTACCTGAAAGATGTCCATTGTTTTTGGAAGACATCTTTCCAAGTTGCCAGACGTCTTCTAAGAATGATCAGCAATTGCAGAAAAGAAGTTTTTGAAGCTGAATGACGTATTCCACACTGCTCCATCTTCTTCTTCTCTGCCTGTCGAGAGCAACACCATGGCTTAGAAGAGGCATCCCTGCACTAGTAAGCCTCCAAATTCAAATTTAAATTGAAATTTTGGATAAGAACTTCTGTTTTCTTATCACAATAATCCTATACTATCAGAACTCAGCAGCGGCATAAGGTCCCTTTCTACTTTGTCTTCAAAATCTAGACTTCAAATTTTGACCGGAAAGTAGGCCACAAGGTTACCAGAAGTGGCCAGGTGACTCATGGTGAAATTTAAACAAACTACAAGTCAAGGGCAGCTTGTGGCAAATTCATCATAGGTCATGGTTTCCAAAACCACAGGTCGCGGTTAGGTAGTGGTACTTGCAACAGAGAAATTCGAAATGCCTTAGCCATGATACACAAAACAAGCCATGATCAAGATCATGAGCTAGACCACGAGTCATGGTGGCCATTCTAGACCACCTGTACCTTCTGTACTTGAGAAGAAATTCAGACCACGCAGGGACCACAAGTTGTGGTTTAAGAAAAATTCAGAAAACACAAACCATGAGTCATGGTAAGAAGAACACAACTCATGGTGGGGTTGTGTTCTGAGAAAAACCTGATATTGCAGGATGAAACTGAAATGAAATCAGGCCCTGAGAAAGGCAAACAAGGCTGGGAATGTGTTGTTGGGCCTCTTGAGACAAAGAACGAGGCAGTAAACTCAACAATTACATCAGATTTGTGTATGAATTAGAGACATTATGCCATGTGCAAAAAACAGAGAAACAACAAGAAAATCCTCGATTCTTCTCAATTCTGCCCTTAAGCATGCATAAACTAGACTATAAGCATGCATCTAATATCTGTCAAGCCTTCAATGCTTAAATTATGCTCAACACACTTAATTGTGAAGCATGAAATTTGAAACTCTTGCTTCAAACATGAAAGTAAACATTTAAATTGAAAAAATTTGGAGATAATTGACTTAATTTTGATCCTTGGGTGTCCATTCAAACCCTAATATAAACTTCAGTTCTATGCTTTAAAACTTCAAACCAAACTTGAGAGAACATGTAATTGAAATGAGAACCATGAGAGAAACCCATTTATACAAAACTTGTAGAAACTATGAGAGAATTCATGTAAGAAAAATTATGTGATGAAAATCTTCCCCACCCCAATTTATACCCCAACTTTTACTTTTTTATATGGAGAAAAATTATGTCGTTAGTAGAACTTTTTTGAAAAATGATAGTTGAGATTTTCCAATCTGATATCATTGTCAAAAAAAAAAATCTAAAATTTAGTGTCCATTGTCAGAAGAGATCTAGAATCTAATGTCTATTGTCGAAGAAATTTAAAATCTTCCATATTTACATTGATATGGGTCTCGTCATTGTCCCCTGATGAGTCACCTAGTAGCATTTTGTAAGTCAATTATAAGCCTGGACTCATGAAGTGTCATGTGCAACCTATGTTTGTAGTTCTAGGGTGTTTGGTTGAGGTTTGTATCTCTGAGGCATGCATCCTTGCTTCCTATGTCACGTTTCTAGGTGGTGTGCATCTTGAGTCTCTTTAGATGTTAAAGACTTTGTTCCAGCTTCGGACAGTCCTTGGGACATGCTCCTTGGTCTTGGCTTTCTTCAAGTACATCAATTTAATGTGTGGGTTGCAAGGATGTGTTGACCCCGCTACGTCCCTAGTGTGTAGACACCCCGATGCAACCCCTGCCATTGAACTTCACCAGAATTATGACCAAAAGTTGCTAGGCTACATTGACAAATGTTTGTTGAGGCCCAAGCATTAAGGAACGTGAACCATTTCATTGTGAAAACTATAAATACCTAAGTTGAGCTCTTCTTAAGGGACTTTTGGGAACTTTTACAATTTTCTGATTTCCAAAGTGCTTTTGGCATCGAGTTTGTGAGAAGAGCTCCTCCTCCCTTGGGTAAGTATAATTTCCTTCCCGTTTTGTGTGTGTTTTGAGTCATCACTTTGACAAGTACAGCTAGACTCTATTTGAGAACTACCGTGCTTCTGTAGCTTGAAACCATTTGGTCAATGCAAAGTCCAATGATTTACATTGTGAATAAAGCTCATGATTTTCCCTATGTGCTTGACTTGGATGGCTAAATTATAAAAATACCAAAAATACAAACTTCATACATATAATATGAATTCACTAATTAATTTATTTATTCATTCCTATCATGTTGGGCTATGACAATTCATCCTTACGTAAGGAGGTCATAACAGTACAACATGGTATTAGGCCATCGAGGCTATGACTAGGAGCCATTTTATGCTTCCTGTGTAAGCATTGCCACTTGTCCCACAAGAGATTGCAATGCATGTGTATTAATTATTGCTCTATTCTTATATTTCTAAAACCCACAAAAATTACAAAATATAAAATTATATATATTTTCTCTTCTCTAACTGTGGAAACATGGGTTTCACATGTATAATATGCACTATATATCTTTTACATTTATCAAACACAACAATATAAACAAGTTTACACAATCTTCAGAAGTTCACGACCAGATTGCATTGTGTTCTGTATGATATAAGCCCATTGGCCATGGTCAGCAAGACCCCTATCATCCTTCAAACCCATGAAGAAAACAAAAATAGTGATGATACTCCTAGGTGGAGCTCATAGCTTCTAGCTTCTTGTACAATTCAAATTTTTCTATGTGAACAACATTTGTAAATATGTTAAGAGGTTTCCATTTGTTAGAATTATTTTAAGTTGTAAATGTTTTGCCTTCACATTCTCATGTAGCCAATTGTACATAACATCTATGTGCTTTGTGAAAAAATGGTATATTGTATTATTGCTTGAATCAATTGCACTTTGATTATCATAAGTTACAAGAATGATGGCTTAGATGGTCTGGGCATGTGCAAATAAGATCAAACAACAAGCTTATTAAAAAAGATTGCTACATCATTGTTCCAAAAAATCACCAAAGTGAAGACCAGAAAAGACATGGAAAAATCAATTAAGGATAATCTAAAGAAACTACAAATAAACATAGCTCTTCATAAAGGCAAATGGTGAAAAAGAACTCATGTAGCTGACCCCATTTTGTTGGGACAAGGCTACAATGATGATGATGATACTCTACTTGCATTAAACCCAACTCTTGGAAAAATCTTGTCAAATAGATCTTTTCTTTATTTGTCAATATACTTTGCTCCTTGATCATAAAAAGTGCAAGACATTGTTTTTAGTTTAAACTACTAAAAAACGACTCCCCTACAGATGTAAATAGATATCCAAAAGTAGATTTCCTATGGTCAAGATCTCCAATTATATCAACATTAGTAAAGCCTTCCAAAATTGGTGCAGCACCTCCTAAGCACAAGCATAAATTGGAACTTTTCCTTAGATACATCAGTATCCACTTTACTATTCCCAATACTCTCTGCCATGAGTGTCAAAAAAAATGCTGATACTGCCAACAACATGCGCAATGTGTCAAGATCTCCAATTATATCAACATTAGTAAAGCCTTCCAAAATTGGTGCAGCACCTCCTAAGCACAAGCATAAATTGGAACTTTTCCTTAGATACATCAGTATCCACTTTACTATTCCCAATACTCTCTGCCATGAGTGTCAAAAAAAATGCTGATACTGCCAACAACATGCGCAATGTCTGGCCAGTTGCAAACCATGACATACATTAAGGAACAAATGACATCTATTCTTACTCCTTGGCAATTGGAAAGTTGAGCAAGAAAGAATGTAAGTGCAAAGGAAGAGAAAGAAGAGATGACATCTGTCCCTTACTCCTTGACAGTTGGGAATTTAATGTATGTCATTGTTTGCACCAACTGAACATTGCTCACGTTGGCATTTTCAGAAGGTTTCTTGATACTCTTGGAAACAGTCATCAGGAATAAGTAAAGTGGATAATCAACACCTGAGGGGAAGTTCTTAGGTTTCTTGATACTTTTAGCAGCCATCATTGGGAAGCAGAAAAGTGGATACTCAACACCTAAGCAAAGTTCTTAGGTTTCTTGATACTTTTGGAAGCGATCATTGAGAAGCAGTAAAGTGGATACTCAGCACTTAAGGGAAAGTTCCAGTGTATCTTCATAGGCACAAATTCTCAATTAAAAATTCAACTATTATCTCTAACAATGAAGTTCACAGAATTTGCGATCTAGCAAAAATTGATATGAAAGGACACATTTCAGAACACAGTGATGAGAAAATTTATTACACGTGCTTGTAGAAACAAAGTAGTGGATCAACCATTTTAAGCATTTTTTAAAGAAATGATACACTAAGGAAGAAATTTGCTTCACTTTGGATATTACTGTGATCACAAACAACTAAGAATAAAAATATTAAACAAAGCCTCACTTATTTTTAAAAATATGAGCACCATACAAAATGTTTCACATTGCAATGATGATGTATCCAATGAAATACAGAAAACCAATGCAAGAAAAGTCCTACTAACATAAACATCTTTAAGAAATCTCATAAATTATGTCCAAACAAAAAAAAAAGTTTACACACACCTTTCCATACGACACTCCAGATATAACTTTGACAACTGCCTACAATTCTCAGATTTGTAGTTATTTGATTTAAGGCATTCCATATACACATTCTTTGCCTGCTCACACAAAAGAAAGGACAGAGATAAAAGGCAGTTTTAAAAGATTGACATCTGTTAGCTGAACTGTAGATACTTGTAACCAAACTAAAAATTTCTATCTCTACATTACAGATGTGAACACCATATTTGGACTGTTTATTGGAAGTTAAAATCATGCATAAAAATAATAATACCCATTATTGTTTAGGGTACAATAATGGATTTTCCAAAAGCAATATTGATTATAGAATCATATTATGTGATAAGCCTTACTTGATCACATTGGTGAAGATGATCCAGAGGAAAGACACCTTTCTCTGGAGGAACAGGCTTTAAGCCTCTACTCCCACCAAAAGCACCTCCTGCCACCAATTTACAAATTTAGCATACCCTATAAGAAGCCAATATTACTTCACAGTAATTTCTTATATATACCATAAGAGACTAACTGGTCATGTGAGTTAATTGGAGAAAAAACCTGCATTCATTGTCCAGAATCCCAAGTTTGCGTCTTTGAGATGTGTACCCTATGCATACAAAGGAGGAAGAAACATCAAGAATGTTACAGCATAATTCATTTAAAACAGAAATGAGATAAGACTATCAAATAACACAGTAAAAGCTTACACATGAATGTTCATTTAGCTGAGAAAAAGAAGACAAACTCCAATTTATTTCATTAAATCCAGCTAAAAACCTCAAAAATGCACAACTATTGCATTTCTTGACAAAAATCAGACAAATTGTTGATTCCAAGTTGAGAGAAAAGAAGATGATGAAACAGAAAACAGTTATCACAAAATGAGAATCTGCTTTTGTTTAGTCCTGACGGGCTATTTTGGGATCAATCTTTCAATTTGTCAACACAACATTGACATCGATCCTAGCATTCCCAAGAGAATGCTAAGACACAACTCACTCTTAAAATGCAGGCTATATAGCAAAGTGAAATCAAGTTTTAACTGTTAAGGTCATCTATTCTGCATCTCATAGTGAGTGCCTTGAATCACTTGTGATTGTACCTGAGAGACATGATTGCATAAAGCCTGTATTGTTGAATATTGCTATATTGTTGACTAGATCAAGAGAATATACCAGTGTAATAAAATTTCAATTTCAGTTTCAATAACTATTTTTCCTCACCCTTGATAAACCAAAATACCTGATTTCATTACAGAATGTTCACTTTATGTGTACATGATGTCTACTTTGAGACACTTATGGTTGTTGGCCAGTTACACATCAATACATGTACATAAAGTGGCTTTTAAGAGCTACATTGCCTAAATGATAAAAGAGATCAAACACTTCATCAAGTTTTTGTCAAGATTTGACAGGAAGGAATTCTACCATCACATAGTTTAGTTAAACTTTTCCTGGAAAAGGGTCCTATTATCACTTTGCATTATCTGACTATCTTAGGAGCAGTAATGATTGCTCCTTGATGCATAATGATGAAAATGTTGGTGATTTGTTGGTTGAACACAGTCAAATTTTTTTTTACATCAAATGAAAAGAAGCTTGGATTCCAAAGCAGGCGCAAAAACCTACAAGTGTCTTCAAATAAGACACCAAGTTAAATAGTTAACTTTTACAAGCTATAATTTTATTATGAAAGCCAATTTACCAATAAACTTGTGTTATAAAAATTCTTCCACAAAAGCATTCTGCTGTATTCTACATTTTAAAAAAAAAAGTCCTACGAAGAATGTAAAGATAATTTGCTACACTGTGTCATAGAAAAAATTATAACAGTGGAAACCACAATTGAGTCATAAGGCTGAATAATCTTAACTCATATCAAGATCAATTCTGTTTGATAGATCCCCATGGTCTTCTTTAATGATGGCAACAAAATAGTGGAATAAAATTTCAGCTAATTAAGAATTGACTACAGTGAAGCTGCGTAACTGCTTAAGCAATCAACCATGAAACATGAACTACAAAGTAGAAATTCAATTGCAAGGCAAGGAGGAAATCACGATGATAGAGTACACGATCCACGAAACAATTCTCTTAAAAAAATCTATTCTCCACCTTTTCCAACAATATTCCCTAAATTTCACATCTAGCAAGATCATAACGTGTTATTTGAATCAAATCGCTTAAACTGAAACCGCATGTAACGTAATAATTTTTATTTTACAAAAAACATAGAAAAAATATTAACCCATATGTTTTCAAATAGATATCTAAAGCAGTGATTATCTGCTCTTTCAATGACCAATGAGACCTGAGAACACGCAAGCTTCTAACAAGAAAAGAAAGGTCAAGTTTCATCTATTTTGGGAGAAGTCAAAATTTAAACCAAAAGGATTAATTGGAAATAACATTAAGGATTTCGCAATTTAGAATATTTAGCTCAGAGAAAGCCCCTTCAAACGGTTAGCTTATAAGCCAAAGAATGAATTCTGACCACGAGTTGAAACCAAATGAAAAATTTTAAAATTTTGTAACTGCGTAACAATAACTATATCCATGGCCCAAATTTTAGAATAAATGAAACCTAGATTTTGAATCAAATTGACGCAAATGCAAGAAATAGTCAGGATAGATGAAATGAAGAAGATGATGCATATGGGATCAAATGACATGGGAAAAGGAAGGAAATAACAGGCAAAGCAAAGAGGTCTGAATCAAAGAACACACCAATACTTAACGATCCGCACTTGCACTTCTCGTAACGAAAATTCTTGACTCTAAAATCCCTCTGAATGATGGCAAATGTGAGATTCTCAATGTTGTACATTGTGAAATTAAAATGTACATTTTTCCGAAGAAAGCAATGACATGAAAAAAATGTGTTTTCATTTCTTTTCAGCCACACAATCCTGGACGCTTCGCATCACACAGAAAGGGAGCAAAACCTTAAATCAGTGTTTCAACGAAAACTGTTTTCATTCGTCAGTTCTCGATATGGCGTACATATGAATAGGCAAGAACATTTCTATTTAAAGAGAACGAGACTCGACAGCGGCAAGGAACGCACCCGTATAGTTAGGAAACTTCATCCAGGAAGGCTTGCGATATACCGTATACGGCTATGGTTTCAACTTTTTGTTCGTTTCAACCTCGCTTCCAGTGAGAGCCGCGCCACGAGCCTGGCAATGTTTCCCTTCAAAATTTTGTTTATTGTTTGTTCTTGTTTATTCTTTACAATCGAACGATACTTTAAATTTACACTGCGAAAGGGAGGTCACCCAATTTGGATTTTCTTGCGGAAGGGTTGCTTGTGTTTTCTTTTTTCTTTTTCTTTTTTCTTTTTCTTTTTTCTTTTTTTATTTTTTTGTTTTTATTCAATTTCCCCTTTTATAGTCTCCTCCCCCTTTTTTAACTTTTCTGAAGCTAAATATTGTTACATGGTTCTCTCTTTGACCTTTTAAAGAATGAGTCCAAGGTGAGGAATCATCATCTAGAGTGGTTGTTCATCAAGTCATAAGGTTTAGGATAACAATGAGGTGTTAGCTAGAGGTTTGTTCTAATTTGACCATATATCTTGGGTTGTACCTATATTGCGATATATCTTGGCTTAAGTTAAAGGGGTTAGGCTCTCTCTCCTCTAACCACCTTATTACGATATTGCTTGGTTGAATGAGCATTGAGCCTCCAAGAGACAATCCTAAGATTTACCTACTTAGTGTTACGAATTGGAATTGAATCTATGTCTTCAGGTTTACCTCAAATTTGATAAGCCTTCTTCATAATTTTATCTCATAATTAAATCAAATGTCTAAATGAAGTAAAGAATTCGTATAATAAATATCTTTCCTTATTGTCCCTTTGCATGTTCAATGTAATATTTCAAAGTAATCAAAAGATCTTTGAATGAGACCTTGATACATTTCAGTTTCAATTTTAGTTTCGATAACATTTAATAAAGTAATTAAATGTTTAACTAAGCTAATAATTAACTAATCCTAACATAAGCATCCATTCCCATTTACTGTACACATCCTAAACCACATTGCAACATTACTGAGTTACCAAGCATTAAGCACTACTCAGCTTACCAAACGTTAACGTATGTTTGAAATGGTCATACTTATATGCTTTAATTAATCACTATTTAGTTAATTGATTCGATGCATTAAAGTAAATTGCTCAAATAATAAATGCATTAGTAAACATTAAGCTAATTCCAAATGTTGCAAGGTTTGTGAAGAAAGCTCATCTTTATTGTCAGTCACACCGAGGTGCTCAAGTACATCAGTGAATAAAGATCCGTACACGTCACACTCCTACTACAAGCACTTAGAAAATATTCTAACTGTCAAATAAACAATATGCAAGAGGTTTGCTAAGATACTAACTATGGAATGCCATAAATGTAGTTGGTGAGTGCATATTTATAGGCAAAGATAGACACTATGTTGACAGGGTCACGTTAATGCATCAAACCATGTGTTCCAATGTTTGTTTTCTTTAAAATGTTTTTCCATCTCAAGATAGATTAGCTAAGAGAGGTTGACCAAAAAGTTTCCGCTCAAAGCGATGCATGCATGGGCAAAGAAGGCTGTCACCTTGCTAGGCCTCACCATCAAATTGAGGTGGTAGGCCACCATTTTGAAGTATGCACTATCTACCATTATGAGTGCACCAAACTCCTTATGGTCAACACCATAGCGTTGTCAAACCCACTCCTTTCTAACCTTTAGGTTTGCCTACAGTGAAATTTCTACCAAGGTTGCCCTGGTTTCCAACAACCCAAGGGCCTTAGAAATGGCCTTCACCAAGTAGGACATAGAAATATCCTTGATTTTCACCGTGGCATTGCCCTGCCTGTTATTCCAAACAAGGTATGTTTCTCCCATGTACCATTCTTCACTGGAACTAAGAATGGGCCACATGGGAGAAGTCTAGAGTTAAGCTTTGACATCTTCTAGGGCAAAGTCTAGGAAGGATCCAAAGTTTAGTTTAGGGAAAACTATTTTTTGAATCTCCCTAGACCCGATTTATCTCAAATAGGCCTTTGTTAGAGTGACCTCAAGGTTCAATCTAGGTCTAGGTGTCTCATCTCAATGGGACTGCTCCATTTCAACTTCTAGAATCTGACGAACAAGTTCCACTTTAGGGTCCTCATGAAGAGGTCCCATTGCATGTGTCTTAGTCACTTGCTCTTGGGGCTGTTCCTGTTGGCTCCTTCTAGTTCTAGGCCACTTGTCCCTTAGTTGGGACAGTCCTCCTTCCTACGAGCACTTTGGTCTAGGTGCCATCTATAATCACAACCTAACCAAGGATTAGCATTTAATATGTAACTTAGATACCTTGTCTCATGGATTAGTTACACTTGGCTAAGTTGTGATCATGGCAAGTTTGATTATTTTATTATTATTTTATTTTAATGTCTACTAGAGTTCGTTGGGAAGGTTTAACTCTCATAAATTACTGATTCTAGTATTATTTTATTGGTTAAACCTTGTGGGAGTTAGAAAATTTCCAAAAAAAATTCATCAAAAACCTAAGGTTTATGGCTCCCATGATGTAGAGCTTACCTTCAGTAATTGCAAGAACAAATAATAAGGTTAATCGAGCAAGCAATGTGAAAGGCATGGGCTCTAAAAAATGCAAAAACTCCTTCACCTTTTTTAAGGAAATGGCAAAAATTTCCAAAGTGTTGCATGATATTTATAGGTTTTTATGGCTATGCTAATGAGATATCATATACAGGGTTGCATCAACATGAGGGCTTGCATCAATGGGATCCCATTGACGCAACAAAAAGATAATTTTTTGTACTTTGAAAATCTGACAAAAAACAAAGAGTTTTTACATAAAGTTGGAGTCCATAGAGGACAAAAAAGGTCATCAACATGAAGAAATGCTTGAAGAGGATAAGATAATTTACAAAAATGTCCTTATTGGAAGAATGATAGGAGAAACTCAAAAAGGAGTACAAAACTAGATGCAACTGACATGGAGCATGAATGATTTAAATGTGAAAATGTCTAAGGATAAGAAACTGCCCAACCAAAGAGTATGCAAGTGGGCCCTCCCCATAGCAAGCTCATGCCTTTAATGCTCTTGCATGCCCTCAAACCAAGGAGCTCATGGACCCCATGGGTGCTTAATGTTTGTGGAAAGTTAAGGACTAAATTCCATAAAAATCTACTTAAGAATTTTGAAACATCAAACTAAGACATTGAACAAAACATGAAAAATGGTAGTGAGGTGAGTTATGAAAAGCATAGGTGGATGAGGTAGAGAGTGGAATGGAGTTCCGTATCATGGTCACATGAAGTCCCATGTAAATTTTGTGGTTAATATGACTTGATAATTGTCCATCCTTAGTCTGAATCAAAACTAACCACTTTCAATGACTTAGCATTAACACTCCAAGACTGGCCCATCCCTTTAAGACACAAGAGCATTCCCACAGATCAATCATCATTCCTAAAAGAGAAGAAAAGAGAAGCAAGAAGCGAGTGTGACCTTAGGTAGAGGGAACCTTTAGGCATGGGTAACATGTCTTTCTAGTCCCATAACTAGTGCTTGTAGCCCATTATTTTGTCTAAGGGGTGTGCTTTGAATTTTCATTATTATTGTTTTTTTAATATTTTTATTTGTTTTTGATGGGAACCACACCATGCAAAGACTTTTAGCTTATTGTTATTGGTTGACAATGGAATGGTGAGAAATCCATGAGAGCACTCATGCACCCAAAAGGGTAGGCAAGTATAGAGAGCATCAAATCCCCTTGAAGTCAAACCCTTATCTATCCCTTTAATCCTTTCCAAGTTTGGAAACTACCAAGGACACAGGTTCATTATAAGTTTCATTAAGGAAGGGACATCATCTTTCCAAAACAAGGAATAGCATAGAGTTCTGTGGATGGGTGGATGATGTGGACTCATTGCCTGTTATCATGAAAAAGAAACCATCTCTTAGTTATTAATAACAAAATTTAAAGATAGAATTTGGACATTAGCAATAAAATAACATTATAGTACAAACCACCATCAATCAACAACTACAGTTGCACTAAGTTTTGGTAGCAATAAAGCAAATAAAACAAAACATTAGAAAAACCCAAACCAAATAAAGTAAAATATAGAAGAAATTGTAAAATATTTAAGAAAGAGAAAATTGTACTAAAGATGATGTAAAACAAAAAAGTGTAAAAATTGAGGAGCCATTTTAATGGATGAGCATGGATGAACATCTCCTCCACAACTAAGTTGGAAGCAGAAGATCTGAAAAATTGAGCATGCCTATCCATCTGTTGAGGTGTTCTGGTTACTAGCTTACTTAGGTTCATGGAAAGGGTTGATTTGTTGCATGTTGATCAACAGTTTCTTGTTTGGGCTTTCAAGTTTGTATATTAACATGACCCTACAAGAAAAGGTTTCATAGATAACATAAAGCCCCTTCCACAATGTTTGAAACATGGTTCTTTATGATATATGTGTGGGATTCCAGTAGAGGATCCTATCTTTTGGTTGAAATATGACTTTCCTTATTCTAAGGTTATGTCATTGCTTATTGAATGCCTTGTGTACTTCATTGGATGATAGGGCTACAAATTGGTTCTTATATAGCAAGTTGAGATTCATCAATCTTTCTTTTTATACTAGACTTAGGTCAAGGTTAAGGTCACAAGCTATTGATAGTGTATAGAGCTCAGCTCAAATTGGAAGAGTTGGCAATTTTCTATATACAAGCTCACAAGGAGAGTAGTCAATATAAAGTTTCCAAGTGAAGTGGTAGGTTCAAAAGGCATTGTTAAGTTTCATGCTCCAATGCCTCCTATATTTACTAATAGTTTATGTTACTATGTTTGTTATTTCCCTATTTGTAACCTCTGCTTGACCGTTGGCTTGGGGGTGGTAGGGTGTTGTTAATTTATGTTCAACCCCTAAGCATTGCATGAGTTTTTGAAAGGTAGTGCCTATAAAATGAGTACCGTTATCAAAATTAAATGCATGTGGCATTCTAAACCTATTTACAACATATTGTTATGTAAATTGAGTAGTCGTAGAAAATGTACAATTAGTGATAGCTCCAGCTTTCACCCATTTTGTATAATAGTTAACAACAATTATGATGTACAAATTTCCATTTAACATGGGTGTGATGGGATCCATGAAGTCAATGCCCTAAATGTCAAAGGCTCCAATGGTTGGATCCACTATTGAGGTTCCTCCATAGAAGTCGCCATTCCACCATCACGATGGCAGCATTCACAGGAGGGGATGAAGTGGTAAGCATCCCTAAAAAATGTTGGATAATAATACCCTATTAGGAGGATCTTAATGGTCATGTGCCTCCCAACATAGTGGCCCTCATAAGGGCCCTCATGAGCATCTTGGAGAACATGTAGTTGATTAGCATCATGGACACACCAACAAATTAGGCCATCAGCACACACCTTACAAAGATGTCCATTAATCTCCATGAAGCATTTCACCTAGTGAAGAAACTGTTGTTTTTTCTTGTGGTTCCACTCCTATGGCATCTCCTAAGTGAGAATATAGGTAAGAATGTGATCACACCAATTGGATTTAGTGGGTCTTTGTTTTGTTATGGCCCTAAAAAAGAGGAGTTCATTAGGAAACTGATCTAACAGTGGGCTCTCCTTCTCTTTGTTGTCCCATCACAACCAAGAAAAGTGATCAACAACCACATTCTCTTTTCCCTTTCGATCTACCATTGGAAGATTGAATTCCTGTAAAATCATAAGCCACCATATAACACGAGAGCTCACCATTGGTTTGTTCATGAGGAACCAAATTACACTATGGGTAGTGTGCACAAACACCTTGTACCCAAGCACATAGTGCTTGAAATTTTCCAAGGTGAACACCACCATCATCAATTCCTTCTCTGTTGTGGTGTAGTTTAGCTGTGCACCCACAATGCTTCTACTTGCATAGTGGATGTATTAAGGATGTCTTTGATTGTCCAATTGCATGAGCATGGCTCCCAAGGCATAATTTGATGCATTTATCATGATGTGGAAAGGTCTGGACCAGTTAGGTGCTCATAGAATTGAAGTTTCTATGAACTTTGACTTAAGAAGCTAGAATGCATGCTCGCATTCCTTAGTTTAGACAAATGAAGCATCCTTCTTTGTCAGCTCCATCAATAATTTAACTATCTTAGAGAAATTCTCAATAAATCACTAGTAGTACCTAGTGTGTCCAAGGAATGACCTCACATCTTTGACTATTTCTAGCTGTTTGGTAATTCCTTGGATGACCATTATTTTTTCAGGGTCCACCTTGATCCCTTTTCTAGAAATTCTATGTCCCAAAATAATGCCTTCTTGCACCATTAGATGGCTTTTCTACCAATTGAGCCTAAGGTTTATCTCCACACACCTTTTTAGCAGTTGCTCAAGATGGTCCAGGGCTTGCTCAATATAGCCCCATAGGCAGAGAAGTTATCCATGAAGACTTCCACCCTGCTACTAATCTACTATTGGAAGATGCTTAGGACAAGGCATTGGATAGTAGTAGGGGCATTGCACAAACCAAACAACATCTTTTTGTATGTGAAAGTCCCCTAGGAACTTGTGAATATTGTTTTGGCTTGATCCTCTAGTGCAATCTGAATTTGGTTATAGCCACTATAACCATCCAAAAACCTATAGTAGCAATGCCTAGAAATGATGTTCAACACCTGGTCCATAAATGGCAATGGAAAGTGATCTTTGTAAGTTGCCATGTTCAACAGCTTGAAATCAATATGAACCCTTCATTTACCACCCTTCTTTGGCACTATCACAAGTGTTCTAACCCACTTGCTATCCACAATGGGAGAGATAAACCCTACTTTGAGGAGTTGTTCAATCTTCTATTTCACTATTTGCTTTAGTTTGGGGTTCAACCACCACTGTGGCTGTCTCTTTAGCTTGATGGAGGGATCTATGTAGATGCAATGCTAGCATATCCTAGGATCAATTCTAATGAGTTTAGAATATGACGAAGCAAAGGCTGTTGGCCATCTGTTGACCACCTCCAATAACTTCTTTTTCTACACAAGAGCAAGGTTGGCATTTATGATAACCGATTTTCCATTATTCAGAAAGACATATTCCATTCTGGCTAGTAAGGGTTTCAACTCAAGGGGCTCCTATTTAAAGCTCTTAGGGATCTTCAACTCTCCCTAATTGGTTTCATCATGTTCATCATCAAAGAGTTGGTGATGAACTTGCTTTGGTTCATTCATGCCTTCAATGTAGACACTTGTAAGGCTCTTAGTCGGTTCCATGCATATTGTTGAACTATATTCTCAATTAGCTACTAGCCACTAGGTGCCCTCCTATTTTGTGGTTGTTGCATACAAGCACCTTTGAATTTCTCTCACATTGGCATACTCTCTGCATGCTATGACAGATGTGTTTTTTATGGTTCATAATTTTTGCATACAGTTGCATCCCATGTCATTATACCTGATACATGGAACATGCTTCATCTTAATCTTCCCAAATTTTTTTCTTTGGAAATTTCCAAGGATAGATCTCAAATTTCTAGCCATGCATTAATTATGCTCAGCCAAGCCCTTCCCATGATGATTGGGAAGTCCCCCTTATAGTTGTCAACACAGATCACCAGGAAGTTAGTAGGATAGGACCATTCATAGATGATAGTCATAAGGTCCTCTACTAGTTCCAAAGGAACAGTGATGGATTGATCTACCAACTTAAGATGAGTGTTGCTCTTCTTGAGTGGGGATAGGTTCCAGGCCTTGTACATTTCATGAGATATCAAATTCACACCAAAACTTGAGTCTAGAAAAGCCTTTCAAGGCTTATTCCCAATGATTTGTAAGTAAATGAGGGGACTCTTAGGATCATATCTTTTCCTAAGAAGGTGGCCAACCTTTATCCAATCAAAGACAACATGGGTAAACATCACGGTATGCACTTTAGAAGGCTTTTGGTTTGAAGGGATCTCGAATGAGGTTGTAGAGGATGAGGGAGAAGTAGGGTCATCAGCCACAGGTATATGTGAAGGCCTAGAAGGACTGTTAGTTTAGAAGAAAGGTCATTTTTAGGGTTTGTTCTTTGAACCACTCAATTAAGGAGTCGGTTATAAGTTAACATTCCTCGTGGCATTCTTTTACTATGGTTGGGCAAGAATTTCACCTTGCATGGATGGAGTTGGTGGCAATTGAGTTGAGGGTAGAGGTACAGGTGTAGAAGGATGATGAGAGTAATATGGAAATGGGGATTCCTCTCTTGGAGATTGAAATCTATAATATTCAGAAGGGTAGTAGTGGTGCTAAAAGGAGGCATGACTAGAAGAGTCATGTGGAGAAATTGGCTACTGAACATAATACCCAAAGGGATCTAGTTGTTGGTAAGAGTATTGTTGTCTTGGTGGTGGCATCCTCCACAACTATGGGTGTTGCCATTACTAGCACTGCTCATGAGGTTAGGGTGGAGCTCCACTTGGATAGTAGGCTTGCTATTAGTGGAACTGCCTGTAGTTTCCTTGAGGATAAGAAAACTGCCTAGGTGCTTGCCTTCTTGCCAATATAGGATTTAGCACATACACCCCAAACTCTTGTAAGTGTGACATAATTGGGCAACATTCCTTAGGATGTTCATAGTGGTAGATGTTACACCCACTATCATCATCTGTTTTAGATTCTACAACCTCGTCAATGTTAACAACTTTGCCCTTACCCCTTTGGTGGGCACGTTTAGCTTCTTTCATTCTCCTTTAGGCATGATCGCTATCTTGCTCTTTAGACTCTTATGTGATTCTTAGAGTAGTTTGAAATTTTTCATCCAAAGAATCCCACATTTTTTCTACCTTGGCCAATATTTTGGAAATAGATTTTTGTATTAGCAAGGTTTTACACTATACCATTTCATCAAGTGGTGCCTCCTCCTCGTTATCATAGAATCAAACTTTCCTTTTTTGGATGGAAGGATCTAGGTTATACTCCTCTACACTTTCCCTTTTCTGCAACTCATCCTCTTCTTTGGCCACCTGCTCAATCAACCTTTGGATCTAATGGGCTCTAAGATCTAAAAGTCTACCTTGGCCACAGATTGTAAGAGTTCTCCTTATTTCTATGTAGAGCCCATCTATGACATGGCATAGATGCTCCCTTTGAGAAAAGCCATAGCCTAGGCACTTATGCAACAAAGAGTAATATCTAGCTATGGCCACATCTAAGGGATTCATGTGTTCCTTGTTTCCATCTTTGGATTTGCTTCCTCAAATTAAACACTTGGGAGTACATTTGATACTTGTCATTGAAAAGTTCAAGCATTGTACTCCATTGCCTAATTAATTCCAATTCTAAGGACCAGTACTAGGTTTCAGCCTCCTTAATGAGTGTCCTTGGGAATAGCTTTAGCTTTTCCAATTTGTTCTCAACATTCTGCAAGACATAGGCATCATGAAAGGCTCAAAGATGGTTTTATGGATTTAAGTTGTATCCCTTGGGGATATTGTTCATATTCAACCTTTTAATTCTATGATCTTTCACATACCTTGTTGGAATTCTCATGACCTTTGCAATATTCAACATATTTCTGGTTGCAAGAAAAGACTCATCATAGTCATAGCCTCTATGATGGCCATGATGCCTATGATGTCCTCTGTTGTCCCTTCTTTCATGGTGGTAGGCCTCCCTTGATTGCCCACACCTTTGGTCTCTACTAGCCCAATGGGCCCTATGATCATCTTTGTCCTGTTGGTCACCTCCATCATAGTCACATCCTCTAGGACTTTAGTCGAAGCTAGAGGAGGAAGAAGATGAGGCTGTTGAAGGTGAAGAGGAAGGAGAGCTAGCACTAGCATAGTTCCTACTATCCCCTCTTCTTCAATCATGACCATGATCATCATGCTTGTCATCATCATGATGCTTGTCCATGTTCTTGCCTTAACTCCCACCTTTGAAGGCCCCATAGTCATGGGACTGGTTCTTCTCTGAACCAAGATTTATCATAGTGGACTATGAGTTCTGGTTGAGGGTCCCCTATGTAACGATCGAAAACATTAGCTACTAGAACACTGAGGTCCATAGGTGCACAGCCTAACCTAAGTCTGCATGAGGGCCTTTTGGAGGTAAAGACGGGGTGCCTTGAATGGTCTTGTCGATCAAACAGGGACTTACTAGATGCAACCCGAGTGTAGCATGGTTAGTTGCAATGCTAATGCAAGACAGTGTTTAAGTGTGTAGGTGGTGTCAACGGTGTTAACGGTGTCAATGGGCTCGAGCATAATCAAGAGTTTCAGTGAAGTGGATGATGTCAACGCATGTAGATTGCTGCCCAAGCAGAGTTTTAGGCATAACTATGCGGTAAAGCAACAAAAAATGCAAGTAAAGTGTGAAGAATGCAAAGAAAGAGAGAGAGAGAGAAATGGGACACCACCCCAAATGGGGTTAAGCATAGTTAACACCAAAAGGGGTTAGAAGGTACACGGTGTACAATAGTTGTAGTGTACAATGTAGTCCCAGTCTTAGCGATGTTTGGCCATGAAGATTACCATTCTTTCAAGGTGTCTACATCTGCTAGGTTGGTCGTCGTGGTGTACCATTGGCTATAATGCTTTGGTGGACTATGGTGATTTGCAACTTTGCCTCTCTTTGGTTCACCGAAATGCCTTTGGTTCGTCAACACTTTGATTTGCCAACCCTAAAAATGTTGAGGGTGAGGGTATTTATAGGCCTAGGGTTAGCACGAAATGCGAGATGGTTGCCATGTGGTAGAGGGGACAGTTTGAACTACGCTATCACCCAACTATGCTCTCCACTAAACTAATGGTGTTGTGCTTTTCCGGACTCTGTGAGACATCAAGACTATGACTACACTTTCAACTACATGTATATGCTGAGAAAACTATAAGATACCTATAAAAAATGTAATTTTGAAGACTACACTTTAGGACTATGCTCTCCACAATCTTGTATGGGGTTAAGCATAGTTACAATCTTGGGGCCAAAAGGGGATACAAAAAGATTCATTTTGCTAACTAGCCTTCATGCTGACTATGCTCTCCACAAGAGGCTAACTATGCTCTCAGCTGATGTTGAGCGTAGTCTCAACACTTAGCTAAAATTTGCAATCGGAATGCCATAGTCTAAATTTGGTGGTGTTTCACCCTCATCAAAGATAAGGGGAGTAGAGTCTATGAATTAAGAACCTCCAGAAAAGGAATCCTCTCCTTCTTTCTGGCTCAACAAGAATAAGGGGTTTGTGAACTGTTCCCTCTTCGATACTTCATAATGCATCTTCTGTTGTCAATCCTTTTTGTGTTGTGCCTTAGTGGGATGATAATCTTGATAGTCGTGGTCCTACACAACATATTCAACATTGAACCCCTGGATGCCCAATCTCATAAGAGTTTAGAGCAACATCATAGGAATTGATCGATTAGGCGGTAACACAATGTTGCCCTCCAAAAGTGACATTTCTATACTCATTTTTAGTGAGCGTTTTAGTCGGCATGGTAGCAGAAGCATTGTCATAAAGCCCACATGAAGCCTAAGGTGAAGAAGCCTATGAAGAAGGGCTATGGGGCTCTTTTTGTAGTGCATGTTAGCAAACTTCTTATTTTGCCCATGCATATGAGGGTATACCTATGATTACTCAAATAAGTATGTCATGCACTTGGAATGACCTTAAGTTGCTACTAATCCTCCCTTTCATTACCAACTACAACCTCCTCCTCTTGTTCTAACACCCCTATTAATTATCTATAAAATCCTTTAAATAACTAATAGAGATGCTATGGGACCCTAAGGATTTGGACTTAACCTTGATTTACTATATCAAAAGGAAGCCATAAAATTCATAAAAATTATTAATTAAAAATAGCAATATAGTAGAGTAATATAGTGTAGCAAAATTTTAAATTACTCAAATACATAATTAAATAAAATTTATATAGAATAAAATAAAAATTAGTGTATCCACAAGAATGTAGATGTTGAAAAATTTCACTAATTATATCATAAAATAGTATACAAAATAACAATCCTAGCAAAACTTATTTTGCCTTAATCGGACATATAGAAATAAAAATATTCAAGCCTAAAGTTTACCAATTAATTAATAAAATTAAAAATAATAATTAAATAAAATATTAATATATAATAAATAATATTAAAATTTCCTAAACTCATGGTCCAAATGGCACAAACAACAATTTCATATCTATCATACTTTATTATTTATTCACAAAAATAGATACATGGCTCAACTAGCCCAAAAGTGTACAAATTTTCTATCTTACAAAAATAAAAAATATATAGAAATTATTTTTAGGTGTAGAGGATCCATCTTGTATAGAATTAATCCACCTTTCATTCCATGTTCCTCTTCTTATGTTTTCATGGCTACTCTGGGCGCTTTGCATCAAAATGCAGGAGGAGTTAGAAATCCTCAAATAAGAAAGGTTATTATATTTTCCTCTTTATGGAGAAAAAGGTTATGGACCAAAAGTCTTAGGATATGGACACAATAAATATTTCCAATAAAATATTTTAAAATGTTTCAAGGTCCAGAAATACCATAAATTTTTCAAAAATCTAAATAAAATCCAAATATCCAAAGAAAATATATATTTTAATTATTTAATTATTTAGTTTCCAAAGATGTTACAATTTGTCTAGCAAAATTTAAAGAATGTATATTTTAACTATGCATCTTTGGAGGCTAGGTTATGGTTATTCTTGGAATAACCTCACTATTATTGTTGGATTATCCTTGTGACTCCAAACAAGTCACTCATGGTCGGGTCTTGGTGATAGTCTCACTACTAACATCCTCAATGGTGAGGCACACATATCATCGAAAGGATAGGTCTTGACTTTGCCTCACCTCACACCACTGGACTCCATTACTCATTTCCATAGTCTTGGCTAAATCCATAACCTCACATGAACTTACGAATTAAAATCCAAGGTAGGAAATCCATCCAACAATCCTTGTTCCCATGGGATGGGTCCCACTAAAGAACTCATGACTACTAGATGCAGATGAGGGCATCTAAAAAATTCACGGCTTCCACTACCAACTAAGAAAACTCAGTCCCATAAATATTATTATTTTATTTCAAAAATCCAAAAGATTTCTAAAAGTGACAAAAAATCATAAAAGCCAATATTCCACAAAATTCTAGCAAAATCATGTTTATATCATGGGCTGATCCAAAATAATCATAAAATATGCAAACTCTCTTAACCTCACGTTATGACAATAATTATTTATTTATCATGGTAAAGTCCCAAAAAAAACATGATCAAGAGAGCTTCCCCTCACCATTACGACAATAAAATCATTTTTCCATGACAAAGAAGGACTCTCTTAGATAGGTAATTGGCCTCTCAGCCAAAAAGAAGAGTGTAATATATAATTGGTTGAATATATGTCTTCTTGCTTATAATACCAATTTTCATTGTTAAGAAGAATTATTTCAAAAAAATAAAACTAGAAAATAAAATCTATGAGAATCAAATTGTGTTAAAATAGATTTCAAGCTTAGTGGGATTGAGAATAACAATTTTTTGCTCAACTTTCTAGAAAATCAGTGAAATGTCAATGGAAGCTAGTTCTTTTCATACTTGAGGTATCACTATGCCTTTATATAATTCTTCTAATGTATCATGTGTGGCTATAGGTATTGGGATATACCTATAGTCAAATTATTTCCCCTTGAAAGAGGGGATTGAGTGAAAGGAAGGGTTGGTGAAGGAGTGATGGTGGTGAAGCAAGTGTTGAAACCTGAAATTATTTTTTAATAGTATTTATCCCACAAGACACATATTCAAATTTAAAATTTATAACTTAGCGTCGCCCATATTAGAGTTACCAAATTAAGAATTAAGTTATTTTAGGTTCCAAATCATGGGCTCAATTCCATACAAATTCGTTGTAAGGAAAATATAATGATTAATCTTTCATACAAAATAATAATAATAATAAAATTAATACAAGGCACACTTTATATACATCACTAAGATGGCTTCTTCTCATAGGAATGAATTGCCAACCCATGTTAATGAATCCAATCAACAACAAGATAGGACTAGACAGACTACCAGTGAGAAGCCTCAGTAGCTAAGGGTAGTCTATGCACATTCACATTCCTATCATTTAGTTTTCATCTTCATTCTCCATTAAGATGAATAGTTACACCAGAGAGATATGGATTGTAACATTTTGTTAATCCTTGATTGATTAGTTCCCACCATGCTTATGGCTAATCTCATAAAGCTAGGAATTGAATTAGCAAGCCCAAAGTATGAGGTAACTGATCACACCTCTATGGACTATCAACCCTCCAAAGCATACCTTAGAAAGGATTGGCACATGGAGGCACATCATGAAGCCTACAAAGGAAAAATAATCTTGAATCCATTATTTCTACAATCGTAGAAAGAGGGCCTTGATTTCTTCCCAAGGTTGTCTCAATACATAAATTGTTCTTCTTCTGTCGAGGACAATACCCTTCACCAATGATTGTAGTCAACCTTAAATAACTTTAGTTAGGGAAGGATGGAATCCAAGACCTAAAGAACATCAAAGGATAGATCATCTATTTGTTCATCCAAGGACAAGGAGAAAGATAAGGATAAGGATAAAGACAAGGAGAAGGACCAGGTAAAGGACTAATGAATAAGGACTAGTAGGAATCATTCTCCTGGTCCTCCACCTTCTTCTTAATCCTCATCATCAAATTTTGATAAGAGGAACCATGGTAGAGATAAGGAAAGGGGTGATTGGGATCAAGATGGAGATGATAGGTGATCCCATTATGAAGATGAAAATCAAGAATGTAGAAAACCAAGAGAGGAAGAAGAGTGCCATTTGGAAAGGAGGCATAATAGGACTCATCATAGAAGGAATGACTATGATAAGGGCCACCATGGACACGATGACTATGATGAACCATTGTTGGCCACCAAAAACATGCTAAATGTTTCAAAAGTAGTTTGAATCCCCACTAGACATCAAAGGAATAACAAGATCACAAGGTTGGATATGAATAATATTCCAAAATTTGATGGGAGATATAATGCTGATCCACAACATCATCTACAAGATTTTCATGATGTGTGCACCTTATAGAACATTGAGAATAAGTGGCAAAAGCTAAAACTATTTCCTAGGATACTCATCAAAGAAGTAGAAAGCTAGTACTAGTCCTTGGAATTGGAATCCATTCATAGGAAGAGTACCATGCTAGAGTTGTTTAACGATAGGTACCAAATGTACTCCTCTATATCCAACTTAAGGAAACAAATCCAAGCATGAAAGCAAGAAAATCATGAATCCTTGGCTATAGCCTTAGGTATATACTTTTTACATCGATGCCCAAGCCATAAATTTTCTCAAAGAAACTAGCTTGATCACATTATAGATGGGCTCTGAAGCAAAACTAAAGAAACCCTTGGGATCTATGCCTAAGAGAGACTTTCAAAGATGAGAGCCCATCAAATCTAAAGGCTAATTGATCAAGTGACAAAGGAAGAAGGGGAGTTGAGAAAGAGGGAAAGTGAAAAAAAATATAATAGGAACCCCTCAATTTGCAAAAGGGAGTTGCATTTCTATGATTCAGAGGAGGAAGCACCAATAAATGAAGTGGTGCAAAGAAAAAATTTCATGATCTAGAAATCTGTCACTAAAATATTGGATAAGGTAGATAAATATTAGACTTCTTGGATGAGAAGTTTCGAACTACTTTCAAGATAGTAGAAGAGAAGATGGAGTAGGGAAGTAGGGATAAAGATGGAAGGAGATATAAAGATTCATACCAAGAATAGTATCTGAAAAAAGGTAAGGTTGTACTAGTTGATGAGATTGTAGATTTAGAAATAGATGATGATAGATGTGCCATTTGCTAATATGAACATTGCAAAGAATGATGCCCTATAGTGTCACATCTACAAGAATCTAGGGTATATGCATTAAATCCAACATTGGCAAGAAAACAACCACCCAAGAGATTGTCATATCTATAAGGCAATTGTTGATAGCAGTTCCACCAAACATAGTATTATCTAAGTGGAGCACCACCTCAACCTTAGGATTAGTATCAACAATGGAAAAACCCATAGATGTGGGGGATATCACTAGCAAGGTAGCAATATTTTTACTGATAGCAAGACCCATATTGATATTATGTCCTGTAGCCTATATTTCCTTATGGCTCTACAAGCCACACTTGTTTCTCTCATCACTACTATCCTCTAGAATGTCATCGAACCCCTACTCTACAAACTAAGTCTTCCTCTACTTACCCTCATCCATATTCATCATCTAATCCTTGACCTTCTAACACTACTCCCTTGCCACCCACACCACTGATACAAGAAGAAATTCCACTACAACTACAACAATGAAATGCCACTAGGGTAGTACACCTATAGCCAAATGATAATTTGAGTGGCTTAGAGCACAAGCCTTGGAAAAGGGCTTTCTTTAGGTCAAATAATTCACAAAAGCTCTTACAAACATCATTGGCTACTATCCGTACATCAACTCTTTCTGAAAATATCCTTGAGCCTCCTTCAAACTAGTTGTCCTCTAATGTACACACTGTCGTGTTGATCCATGTGGTCATAGATTAGATCAAGGCTAGCCACTTTTCTAGGAAACTATCTTATCTTAGGAGTTCCCTCATCTATTTCTAGATCACAGGAAATGATTCATGCAAGGCTCTACTCAATTTGGATTGTAGTAAACTTAATTTTTCAGGATATGTATAAGACCTATAACCTACCTTCCCTAAAGAAATGCAATATTAGGTCAGAGCTTATGGATCAGTCCATCATCATTCCATTGGGATTGGTGGAAGATGCAATGAATACCATTTATGGTTGGTCATAACTAGTAGATTTCCTGATGACCAATGTGGAAAATTGCAAGAAAACTTTTCTTTTATCATGGAAAGGACTTCCCTCAGTATCATTGATGCTAAGATGGGGATTAGAGACCTTTCCTTGGAGATTTTTAAGGAAAATGAGTTTGGAAAGATCAAGAAGAAGTGAGTTCCATGCATTACATATAGTGACATAGGGTGTTATTATGTGTAGAGAATATAAGCTATGAAAAGCACATCTATCTAAGCATGTAATCAATGTGTTAAAACATTAAATGTTCAAAGATGCATGATGTGGTAGCCACAAAACAAGAAGGTACCCAGTGGTTAACAATACATAATAGTTCTAAATCAAAAATATACATAGAACTAGTGGAGCTCCTCATAAGCACATAGATAGACAATATGGATGGAATGGAGTAGATTCATAACCAACTCTCTTACAAAAATGTAGAAATGGATTGAGGGAAATTTAAAATCCCTAATGATTTCAAGCATGAGCCCCTTGAACTTATGGATTTACTAAGTGCATTATAATATGTTTTTCTTAATAATGAAAAGCTGCTAATAATTAATGCCAATCTTGTCCAAGACTAGAAATAGAAGTTGCTAATAGTAGTAAACAAATGACCTATAATCTTTGCATGCTCATATCATGAGTTAAGAGGAATAGATCCATAGATATGCTAGCATCAAATCTATATAGATCCCTCTATCTAGCCAAGGAGGTAGTCACAGAGGAGACTAAATCCTAAGCTTAAGTAAGTTGTTGAGGATGAAGTTGAATAAATTCTTATAGTAAGATTCATCTATCCTATAATAGAGAGTGAGTGGGTTAGTCCAATTGTCATCATGCCAAAAAAAAGGAGGAAAATGGAGAGTCTATATAGACTTTAGGTTGTTGAATATGGAAACATTTAAGGATCATTTCCCATTGCCATTTGTGGATTAGGTGTTAGATATAATTGCAAGGAATAACTACTATGGTTTTCTAGATGGTTATAGTGGTTATAACCAAATCTAGATAGCACTAGAAAATTAATCCAAAATGACATTCACAAGTCTCTAGGAACTTTTGCATATAAGAAGATGTCCTTTAGCTTATACAATGCCCTTGCAACTTTCCAATGGCTGGTGCTTAAAATTTTTCAATAGTAGATTAATAATGGTGTAAAGGTTTTCATGGATGATTTCTCCACCAATGGTACGAACTTTGAGTAAGCCTTGGACCATCCAGAGAAAGTACTAAAGTGTTATGTGGAGACAAAATTATGACTCAATTACCAAAAAAGCCACTTCATGTTTCAAGAAGGCATCATTTTGGGGCATCAAATTTCAAGAAAAGGGATTGAGGTGGACTTGGAAAAATTTCAAGTAATCAAAGGAATCACTAGACAAATTCAAACTATAAAAGATGTGAGTTCATTTCTTGGACATACTAGTTACTATAGGTGCTTCATCGAGAATTTCTCTAAGATCGTCAAATCACTAGTGGAGCTTACAAAGAAGGGTGCACCTTTTGATTGCACCATGGAATGTGAACAAGCATTTCAGTAGTTAAAGAAAAATCTCATAAAAACTATAATTCTATGTGCTTTAGATTAATTCAGACCATTTCACATAATGAAGAATGCATCCAACTATGCATTGGGGGTAGTGCTTACTTAATTGGATGATAAAAAATGTTCATATTATATCTATTATGCAAATAGAAGCATTGTGGATGCATAATTGAATTACACCATCACTGAGAAGGAGCTCATGGTAGTGATGTATTCCTTGGAAAAATTTAGGCACTATGTACTTGGATATCAAATCTTTGTGCACACTAACCATAGTGCTATTCGTTTCCTGATGAATAAGCAGTGGTGAGGCCTTGTATCATATGGTGGTTAGTGATTTTGCAGGAGTTTGATTTGACCATGATGGATAGGAAGGGAATTGAGAACATGATTATTGATCACTTGTCTCAGTTATGATAAGATAGCAAAAAAGGATGAGGAGTTCTTATTGGATTAACTCTCAGATGAACTTCTCTTTGCTAAATCCATTGATGTTCAAGAGCCTAGGGGAACTAATTAGTATGCTAATTTATTCTTGTAGCTTCTTACATAAGAGACTCTAAGAGAATGTGACAATAAGAAGAAATACTAGTTTTTTCACGAGGTTAAGCATTACATGGAAATCTAGGACAACCTATACAAGGTTTATGCTGATGACCTAGTTCAATGGGGTGTGCCTAACAATCATCAGTTGCGCATGGTAGGATCCTTGTGGGGGCCACTATGCCTAACAATGATTAGTTGTGCATCATAGGATGCTCATGAGGATCCTTATGGGGGCCACTATGCATGAAGGAGAATAACTATGAAGATCCTTATGGTAGGATACTTTTGGCCAACAATATTTAGGGATGCTCACCATTTCTTTTGTTTGTGTGAGCACTATGAAAGAATAGAGAAATGACCATATGAATGGAAGGACCCCAATAGTGGATCCAACCACTAAAGCCTTTCGATCTCTAGGGCATTAACTTCATGGGATCCATCACTCCCATGTCAAATGGAAAGGCTTACATCATTGTTGTGGTTGACTACTATATTAAGTGGGCAGAAGCTGCAATTTTATTAGACTGTACATCCACCACTGTAGCATAGTTTATACAACAATAGGTGGTAAATAGGTTTGCTATGCCAAGATCACTCATTTCTAATAATGGGACCCACTTCATAAGATCTACTTTTTGGAAATTAATTCAATACTTGAGGGTGCAACATAAACTCACAACTCCCTATCACTAGCCAATGGATAAGTTGAAATTACCAATAGGGAGATCATTAGGATGCTATCATAAAAAATCAATATGTATAAGAGAGAGTGGAGTACTAAACTTAATGATGCTCTCTGGGCATATCTTTTAACTTGGAAACTTCCTATTGGCTATTCTCCCTATGAGTTGGTATACAGAAAGTTACCCAAACTTCCAATCTAAGTTGAACATTGTATACTCACAATGGCCTGTGAGCTTGAACTCAACAAGGCACATCCCAAACAATGTCATAGTGCATGGATAAGAAGAGTCAAATTTTAACCTTGCGATAAGGTTCTTTATTAGAATCCCATGCATGTGCCACAACACACTAAATTTCAAAAATTATGGGAAGGACCTTATACCATACATGAAACTTTTCCTTCCAAATCCATGACCATCAACCATCCATCAAGCCTTCATAAACATTTATTGGTCATCATGCCTAAAATACAAAATAACCAACATTGACTCCTCGACATTAGAATAGGCTCATTCTATTTTTTGGATCTCCTCCTCTTAACATAGTCAGGGAAAGATCACCATCCAAACCTAACACCTTAATGGAGATAACCTATTTTTTACCGTTCTTTATATGTTTACCATTTTCTTGTTTATTCTATGTGTTTTTCCTTTTTCTTTTGCTTTAATAAATTTTGTAAATTTTATTTAGTTTATTGGAAATCTTGAATTTGGTCATTGCTACTATGAATATGGAAAAGTATTAAAGGATGCTATCACTATTATGATTGATTAAACAAAAGACCAATTTTTATATTTTGATTATGTAATCTACTAACACTTTTTCAACTTTATAGTGGCATTAAGTAGTGAGTTCATGACATCCATCCATTCCATTTGTTCCATGGAAAATTAGTTTCATGGAAGCACAAGGTTCTTTCACATTAGAACTTAATAAAATAATCAACAATCTTGATATCGGACAAACTTAAAAAGGACCAAGTGGGAATGGAACAAGGTGTGACCTCAAGGGGATTTGATATGAAATCATTCTTAAGATTCTACGATACTCCATTTGTATATCATCACTCTTATTATCGACCATAAATAGAAGCATGTCTTTTCATGGTGTGGTTTCCATAAAAAAAAATAACATAAAAATTAAAAGCACACCCCTTAGACTAAATAATGAGCTATAAGCATTGGTTATGGGGTTGGAAACACATGTTACCCATGCTTTAAGACATCCCTCTAACTAGGGCCCCTTCTAATTTCTTCTTCTCTTAGAGTGATGATTATTCTTTAGGGTTGTCTTAGATTTTTTATTGATGTGGAGCAGGCGTATGTTAATGCAAGGTCATTGATAGTGGAATGGACTTTGTGTCAACTTGGAATGGACTTGTATCTTATCATCTTAATCACAATTTTGACCAAGAACCTTGTGCGACTAAGATGTTAATGATCTTGTCCACATCCTCTCTCTATCATTCATTTGTCTCATGGATTACCACCTCATTGTCTAATGTCATAGGAAAGTATTTAGTTTTGTTTCTAGACCACATACCCCATGGATAATTTCTTTCATTGGTATGGGATTTAACTCAACTCAATCATTCATCATCCTTGGGATTCACAGAGTCCTTACGATGAAGGTATGCAAGGGCATGAGAGGCTTATGCTTGCTTTGGGGAGGAACGACTTACATTCCTTTCATCTAATTTAAGTTCAATTTCCTACTAAAGGTCACTTACTTAATTAATCATCTTGATAGCATTCCAACATCTAGTTTTGCTCTATTTGACATCATAAATTTGTCCAACTCCACTTAAACTACTTATTCTAAGCTAAACCTATAATCTATTATGTTGTTGTCATTATTCTCCATCTTTCTAGCTTCCATTGGGCTCTTGTTTTGTTTCAAAACTTATGTATAATTCCTTCATTTCTTAATGTGAAAAATAGCTAAGTATAGCTAGGTCAACATAGTGGATGAGTTGATGCAAGTTCATTGATGTAGTATAAAAAGTCTATATATATGTACAACACTTAGCATATTTTCACCATTTTTCAACAAAGTAAGATGAGAGTTTTCTTGTAGTCTTTTGAAGCCCAAGAATCTTTTGAGCCTCATAACTCACATACCTCTTATCTAATTTCATTGTTTTTTCAAGTCTCATGCTCTTGAAGGTACACTTTACATCATATGAGACACAAACCTTTGGTTTTTGTTAAAGATTTTTTGAAAATTTTCTAACTCCCCATGGTTAATCCATCAAAATAATATAAATTAATTACCTCAAAGGATTACAACTAATTTACAAACTTTGATAGCTAAAGAATAAAATAATATTTAAATAATATACTTAGTGAAAAACAGAAACCAACACTTAAATGATTAACATTTAACACCCAAAAATCAAAACATAACCTGATCTAATAAAGAAAGGTATGCAAATAACTAGAGGTTATGAATTGGAAAGATGATCATGGGTTATGTTTATGATAATAGATGATACTAAAATGAGGACCACAAGTGAGAGAACTGTCGCAGCCTAGGGAAAAGTGACCCTAAGGAGGAAGGGACCAACAACAGCCCCAAGAACAAGCAGTTGAGGTTACCCATGCTATTAGACCTCTTCAAAGAAACTTGAAGTGAAATCTATTAGGTAGATTCCAATTGTAGAAACAAGTTAATCCAAGCAGGATGAGGCTCAAAGGCCAAGGTATAACATGGAGGTTACTTTGACAAAGGCTTGTTTGGAGCACATCAGGATCAAGGAGGTCCAAAGTTCTATCTTGCAATAACTAAACTTTGGATCCTTCTTAGTGCTAGCACTAGAGAAGATCTAGACACAACAATAGGGGTCTTTCTTGTAGCCCATTTTCCCTAATAACAAAGAATGATACATGGGAGTGACTTACTTATTTTTGAACAATTGACAAGGAGATGCATTAGTAAAGATCAAGGACATAACCATCTCTTACTCAATTGAGGCCATAATAGAGGCCCTCAATTTGTCTAACATAGGGGCAAAGTTGGCTGAGAAATCCACATAGGAAAACCTAAAAGCTAAGAAAGAGTGGATCCAACAATGCTATGGGATGGACCATAAGGTGTACACCACCCTCACAAAGATGGAAAGAGCATATTTTAAGATTATGGCCTATCACCTAAACCTAATGATGAGGCCTAGTAAGGTGAGAGCCTTCTTCACCAAGGCATGTGCTGCTCTAAGTAGGAAATTCCTAGTCAACCTACCCTAACTCATTTTGTTAAAGATTAAAAAACACATAAAGGAAAATGGGAAGGGTAGGAAGACACTCCCATTTCCATGTCTAATCCACAAGTTGTGTAAAAAAAAAAAAGAAATAGCTCACTATTCCAATGATGCAGTCCACTGCACTCCTACTACATCTTGATTGGAGATGATGAAGGATAAGGAAGTAGCAAAGTTGCAATAAGAAGAGTAGCCACCACCACCTCCACTTGTAGCCCTAAAGACTACACCAAATATGCTCATAGCTACTAAATGATTTAAAAAAATTTGAAAGTAGCAACCAGAGTAATAGTAGGGATTTGCAGGTGGTAAGAAGTCATCCATTTACCATCCAGCCATAAACCATCTCAATAAGATCACAAGGATTGTTAGTTGGTTGGACAGTGAGATGACCTTACTATCTCTACACCAAGGAACCAGACATCCACTAGGCCTAATCTAAGTGCTTAGGAGGTAATAGTATTCATTATTAAATAAACATTTCATGATATTTTAGAAAATGTTGTAACCTTATCTATCATGTTGGAGGAAGGTAAAGGGAAAAAAGTCTTAGTGATGTAACATAAGGACTAGGAGATAGTAGTGGAGGTGATGGTTGACAGGGCAGTAGAGGTCTTAAATGTTATAGTGTTTGTATTAGAAATTGCTATAATTGTGCACATCCATGTATTTGCAAGAGTAGGAAGTGACCGGATGAGCACTGCCCAACACAAGGATGTGTTGGAAAGACTAGTTAGAGTTAGGTAATTGCTTTCAAAGATCTTTGATCTTCTAGATGAAATCACCACAAACTAGTTGTAGTTGCTCAAGATAAGGGACAAACTGTTAATTGCCAATGCATAACTTGAGGAGGTCACCATAACCAATCAATGATTGGCCATTGAAGTTGTTGAGTTGAGAGCTTGTCTCTCTGACCCCACCATTCTCAACATAGAGTTTACATGAGATGAAGCTTTCTAACAGTTTTAACAAAAGTTTTAGATGCCTGAGAATGTCAAGGAGATGAAGATCTTCAACACATCCATGTTAAAGGCCATGACCAAAAACACTAACAAGGACCTATTCAAGATTCATAAGGAGAACTTGATCCTCACCAAGAATAATCATTTCCTATGGAATGCTAAGCAACAAAAGGACTAATTGGTCAAGTATATACACCAAAAGTAGGAGCAAATACCAAGATGAACCTGGATTTAAGAAGGTTGGTAGTAGCAAATCACAATCTCTTGATGGAGGAAGATCGTGCTCTTTACTAGAAGAGTATAATTGAGGTAGCCACTTAGAAGAATGAGGCCCTAAAATTTGAACGAGTGAAAAATCACTATAAGGACCAGGTTGAGGTACTCAAGGAGATCAATGAAAATGAGATAAACTTAGCAAAGGTGAAGATGAAAAAGGCCCTCCAGCAACTCTAGCAAAGAGGTAATGTATGATAGTCCATCTTTGATGAACTAAATACATACAACAAACAAAAAATCTATCTAAAGGAGTTGCAAATCAAGTAGATGATGGAATATATGGAACTTGCCAACCTTTATTATGTAAACTTGGCAATGCTAATAGTAGGGAGGCCAAGATCAGAGTTGGAGAAATAGGTTACTGGTTCCTACCTTCTCTATGAGTCAGAATTCAAGCTTTACAAATAGATCAAACAAGAGTTGAAGATAGCCAATGTGGAGCTTCAAGTTCTCAAAAGAAAATTCACTAACTATTGTCACATTAGACCATTTTATGAACCAATAGTTAAAGCTAATGTAGCTAAATGAAATGATATTGATACATTAGAAAATTTAGGAGAAACATCTCAAGAAGTTAATATCAATGCTGAATTGAGCGTGGCTACATTTGAAAATGCAAAATAAGATTCTCTCATGAAAAGGTTGAAAATGAAATTATTTTAGGTGGATAAAATGAAAAGTTCCTAATTGGTTTATGTGCATAGGTTGTAAAAATTATGCAGAAACTATAATATTTTGGAAAATTTTTCAGGATTATAGGCTCCTACCACATTAGCTCTTTGCAAAATCATAGTTATTGATGTTGATTTTTGCAAGGCAAATTTACAGCTTCTTTTCATAGTGGCCCAAAACACCACTATGGATACTATTTGATCCAATTGTGTTATTACATTAGGAGACTTAGAGATGCTATTTCCTAAGCTTTTGGAAACTTGGATTGAGCATATGTATGCATGCCTTCATGATAAATTGCTTTCAATGTAGAAAAATGTAGAGCTTGTATTGTCACATCTTGTACTAAATGACATGATGAAGGTTAAGGGATACATCAACAAAATGACTCTCTATTTAGAGGATGACGATGTTCTAATGTCTAATTTTATCAAATTGCTTTTCCATGAACTCTCAAAGAAAGGGAATAATCCTATATATAATATGAGATGAATTGCTTCTCAATTCACAGTGTCTCTAGACCATTGAGTTTAAATTGATACATAGGCAATCAATATTTTTTTTATGGGATTCAAGATAAGCTTGTTACAAAGTCCTTATGTTATAGATTCTAGTGGAAATAATGAATTTGAAATAAGCATTTAGAAAAAAACCCACAGCTAGGATGCCAACAATTTAACAAGTGCAAAGTTGAGGTGTGCTGCAACATTATTAAGAAAAATCCTCTGTGATTTTCTACTTTGTAAAATGAAAAAGATAATTGAAACTAGGGAAGAGTGAATGTTTGTTGTTAATCTATGAAATTATATTTAAGTTACTGAAGCAACAACAAAATAGGAGTTAATATTATCAAATAAAAAACCTTACTTCAACAAGGGTAGAAATAATTAATGTAGCTCATCATCATCAAGTGGATTTTTTTACTACTTGAGAAACGACATCTATACAAGGAGAAAATTAATATTTTCTAGTAACCTTGTATTATGGTTCTTCCTTGCACTTCATCAAAATCATTGAATTCCTCACCCACTTGCATGTAGAAAAAATTAACATCAACAACTCAAATTTTTGAATGAAAATGGATAACCCTAATGTGTGGTAGTGTTGGTAACATAGCTAGGGTAAAGCTAGAAAATTATAGAGTCAATTCAATGCTTAATGGCAGTTCAATATAGCTTAGAGAGAGCCAATTGCAAACCCTAAATAAACGATTTGAAATAAATGAACAATTCAAATTTCAATGTCCATGACAATGGCAAAGGTGGTGCTAGTGTGGAGACCATGATTTATTGAAGATGTAGCTTATACCAACAGTGATGGAGTTGGTGATGAGTGGCAAGGTACCCCTACACTCCACCATACGAATACGAGCGTACACGCGCGATCCGGTCGAACTCCGTAGACTAAATGCCTTAACGCCACAAGAAACACTTGGGGTTAATCGTTCGTTGTCTTCCCAGGCTTGCTTGTATGTGTCACGGTGTATGGTTAAGCAAGTCTGAGGTATGTGATTTTTTTGGTATTTTTGGCTTATCTTCTATGCTACCAGGAGAAAGGGTTGAGAAAACTAAACTAACTCTAACTAAGATCTAAGTCTAAATTAACTAGCGTCAGCATCCGTTCCCACTTGCCGGACACACCCTGAACTATGCAACTGCAGCTTACCAAACGCTAATCGTTACTGGGATCGCCACACGTAACGCAAGTGCTCGAAGTGGTCGTACTGAGGCACCTATTTAGCCTACGTGTGATAAGCAGCCGATTCCTTAGCCAGCCGTACACACCCGTGGGTGCTCGTAACTAAGTCGTACTTATCACACGATCTAGCCTAGCAATGAGCAGCCGATTCCTCAACTAGCCGTACACATTAGACCCGGGAGTTACCAAGCGCAGAATCCTGGAATACGCTACTGGGTTACCAAGCATCCAATGCTCGTAATTGAGTCGTACTCATGCGTTGCGTCAAGCAGCCGATTCCTTGACTAGCCGTAAACGTTCGTAGACGCTCGTAATCAAGTCGTACTTGAACGCACTAGGAAAGCAGTAAATGAAAGCAACAAATGAAACCACGTGCTGCAAGGTTTATCTAATCAAGTTCGTCTTTATTGCCGTACACAACTTGGGTTCAGGTTTACAAGTTGCTCGAATAAAGAGCCGTTCACTCTAGGACTCCTACTGCGGGCACATGGGGAAAAAATTCTAACTCTGGAGTGATCAATTTGCTAGAGCTTCGCTATACTAGCCAGGATTTGGAAATGAAGGGAGTGCCGCCTCTTATTTATAGATATGGCAGTGGGACGCGATATCGCAGGGTAAGACGCGATATCGTGGACGCGATATCGCATGGGATGCGATATCACGGCCCAGTGCAAGTCGCGTCTCATCAGTTGGCTAGGTGTTGCAAGATAAAGATGAGCTAACAAGTGGACCTCCATGCATTTCAAATAGCTTTACAATTACCAAAGCATACATCAATGTGCTAGGGATGTTAGATGAAGCTATGGTTTCAACATGTGCTTGCTCACCATGGTGATACCACTCTTGTGTCAATTACATGCCTACTAGCAACGTAGCAGTGAGGGTAGCATAGTAGCAGCAACACGACAACAATAAACCCTGGTGATGAGACGCGGCTTGCACTAGGCCGCGATATCGCGTCCCGCCGCCATATCTATAAATAAGAGGCGGTACTCCCTTCATTTCCCAATCCTGGCTAGTGTAGCGAAGCTCTGGCAGATTGATCACTCCAGAGTTAGAATTTTTCCCCATGTGCCCGCAGTAGGAGTCCTAGAGTGAACGGCTCTTTATTCGAGCAGCTTGTAACCTGAACCCAAGTTGTGTACGGCAATAAAGACGAACTTGTTTGGATAAACCTTGCAGCACGTGGTTTCATTTATTGCTTTCTTTTACTGCTTTCCTAGTGCGTTCAAGTACGACTTGATTACGAGCGTCTACGGACGTGTACGGCTAGTCAAGGAATCGGCTGCTTGACGCAATGCATGAGTACGACTCAATTACGAGCATTGGCTGCTTGGTAACCCAGTAGCGTATTCCAGGATTCTGCGCTTGGTAACTCCAGGGTCCAATGTGTACGGCTAGTTGAGGAATCGGCTGCTCATTGCTAGGCTAGATCGTGTGATAAGTACGACTTAGTTACGAGCACCCACGGGTGTGTACGGCTGGCTAAGGAATCGGCTGCTTATCACACGTAGGCTAAATAGGTGCCTCAGTACGACCACTTCGAGCACTTGCGTTACGTGTGGCGATCCCAGTAACGATTAGCGTTTGGTAAGCTGTAGTTGCATAGTTCAGGGTGTGTCCGGTAAGTGGGAACGGATGCTGACGCTAGTTAATTTAGACTTAGATCTTAGTTAGAGTTAGTTTAGTTTCTCAACTCTTTCCTCCTGGTAGCATAGAAGATAAGCCGAAAATACCAAAAAAATCACATACCTTAGACTTGCTTAACCATACACCGTGACACATACAAGCAAGCCTGGGAAGACAACGAATGATTAACCCCAAGTGTTTCTTATGGTGTTAAGGCATTTAGTCTGCGGAGTTCGACCGGATCACGTGTGCACGCTCGTATTCGTATGGTGGAGTGTAGGGGTACCTCGCCACTCATCACCTTGCACCTGAACAACACCAAAAAAATTGTGTTTTATTTTTAGTAAAGTTTGGATGAGGCATTATTAAAAATATTACTTATACCATGGAGGCCATAAGTTATGATATAATTTTGAGAAAATAATACATGTGCATATAGCAATGGCTATGTGGGTCGATGGAGCTTTATTTAGCCTATGTTAATTTTCATATGAACGATTGGAAAAAGACAATTAAAATTATTTGTAGGATTCCTTGCTAAAGACATCGATTCAACTACTTTGTTTTAATGTTGTGAGTTCATTTCTTTTCATTTTTTTTAGTTACTTAGCTAATGATTTAGATAGTATTGTGCTTGACATTTAATTTTGAGATTTTTCCTAGGTTGCTTTTATAGCTCTATTTTTGTGCAATATTAGACTTCTATTATATTAGCCATAGAAGAGCTCATGTTGTTGAAAGCCTCAAGCAATTTAATAGTAATGTCTTAACTAAATTACCTATTTTGAGCATAGAGAATCTAGGAAAATCTTTGGTATTTTGATGGGACTGAATAGCTTCATTATTTTAGTGTATTGCCTTGGTATTTTAACCAAGAAATTGTCAAATATTTTTAAAAGCTCTATTGAATGCAATCTTTGAGATTTATTAACTAGCCAAAATAGAGACTTGTACTTTGTCATATATGTAGCAATTTTTGGTAGTATAATAAGATTGTCTTTATGAAATTGCTTGTTGATCTCAGAAAATTTGACCAATTTGTAGTTATTGAATTAAGAATAGCTTAATTGAAAAGTGTTTACTTGTATCAACTTATGTTATTTAAATATTTGAGATTTTCTACAAATCTTCTTTCTTTTCTTTCTCTTTCTAAGTCCATTAAATCTCGCTCTATTTCTAGTTTTCTTGTGGAACTTTCTCTCTCAGAGAAATTAAGAGTAGGTTGGCAAAATTGTGCTCTTACAAGTAGCGTACTATAATATTCATTCATAGGGAGCNCAATCAACCTAACATTAATTTATAAAATCAAAATGAAATCAACAATGCCTAGATCTAGCTCTAAAATAGGTTAATCAATATTAATTTTAATAATTAAGAGATAATTTTAAAATATCAATGCAAGATTCATTAGATTAAAAAAAATCAAACTTTTTATTATTTAACCTAAAAAGAAATATCTAATTAAGATAATTTACACATTTGTAAACCAAAGAAATGATCACAAAAGTAGATAAATTAATAATTTCATATTTGTTGAATCACATAATAATATTTTATAATTTCCAGCATCACACAAAACAAGTTCATTTGAATTTAACTCTTGTAACCATTTTACCATTAATCATTTAATCAAAAAATTCATATGTTTAATAGCAGAGAATAAATAGATCTCAACCATAAATTAATATCCTAGGTTTTTTCCCGCTCCATAAACTTATAGAAAGATATCAAAATTAGACCTGAAAAGGTATAGGAAAAAAAAGTATAATTCAAGATTGAGATCTAAGATTTATAAATTTAAAAGGGGAGGGTTCATCAACCAAATTCTAACCAAAATCCAAGAATTCAAAAATTTTAAAACATTCACAATTATCGATGGGCCCAAGGATCCTCTCACTTTTTACTGATGGTAACAACCCTCATATCAAGGATCCTTGGCCCTTGTTAGCAATCTTTGCCAAAAATGCCCCAAATTATTATGGATGTTTCTGAATTTTTACAGAAACAACCCTCATCCAAGTCATTTAGGTGTCAGAGTGCAAAGGATAGGTGGAGAGATTAAAAAAAAAAGGTAACAAAGGTTTCAAAAATCTAAGCTTACAACAACAATCTTGATATATTTATACAAGCATTATGAAAGTGGTTAGACATGCAAGAAGAGAGAAGTTTGAGAAAATTTGCCCTTGTTGGCCATTATTAAACATAATAGAGATGGATCATTTTACCTCCTTACTTAGATATCTTGCTTATATTAGATTGCTATGCCACACTTATTTTCTTTCTCCTTGCTATCTATTGTAGTAGCCACAATCTTTTCTCCCTTCGCAGCCACACTCAGTGTTGTTGTATCCTTTTTTTTTAGTTCTTCTCAACTACTTTTTCCTTCTATGTTTTTTTAGCAATGAGTCATGAGTTCAATTCTCTTCATGATCACTATAAAAAAATTAATAAAATATGTATATTCACAGGTTGCAGGTTCAATTCCTAAATCAACAATTTTTGATATTTCAAAATTTTGATTTTGCTAGATCTCAGGTTCAATTCCTCTTGATAATTACAAAACATTCCAGCATAATATCTATCTCTTTATCATTCAGAATTGTCATAAGATGCAAGGAAAGAGTTTTCAAAATAGATTCATGATAAGGGTAGTTTAGAATATATAATCAAATAAGGCACCTTCTTTTTCAAGTCATCAGTGATGTGAATTTTCCCATTTTATTATGAACCTTGAAAGGTCATCATGTGACCTTTCTACAGCAATGGAGAGGGTACTTATACTCTACTATTTTAAACTAAAAAGAGGAATGTCTCACATTTAGATAAAATAAAATAAAATACAAAATATAAAGCTATATTATTTGCACACAATGTTCCTAATTCATGGGTCACATACCTCTAACTTGATTCATAGGTCAAGTTCCTCAATATGAGCATTCTTTTTCATCTCAACATACTTGTTTTAGCTCTTGAGGCACACCTTAGAGCATTGTCCTTTGTTTTTCTTTTCTTTCTCGGCATCTCTGTTGAAATAGAATAGAAAATATTTTTTTTCACATATATTATTTATTATTATTATTTTAAAACATTCCTAGCATGTATTTTAAATCATATTTCTTATGCATAAAGTATTTAAACATTTAATCATAATACATATAAAAATTTGGTGAACAAATTTATTATTATTTCAGTTAGCCATTTCCATCATAGTCCAAACAAAGCACACACACAAGCTATCAACAAAAGATGCACACAAACACACAGAAAGACTATTATAGTCATTAACTCAAAAACTAAGGAAAAGTGGTTCGTTACATCCTCCTCCCCTCAAGACATTTCTTTCTAAAAATTTTTAATAGGTGAGGGTAGCTCTTTATAACCACATCCTCCATCTCCTATGAGACTTCAAATCCATCCTCATTCTAATCTAGCTGAACTTGGTGTAGTGTACTGTACTGACCTAAATCGTCGGTGTAAGGCTGGAAGGGAAACAGACACCGAGAGATCGTTGGGCAGGCACAGCTGACCCTGCCTTCGCTTGAGGGCAAGCTGGAAAAGGGAATGAAGGTAGAGTGTCTTGGATGGTTTGCACACAAATCAACCAAGGACTTCCCCGAGCGTAAGCTACGGCTAACGTTGGGGTTATCGTAAACGGGATGCAAACGGCGATACGAAATGTAAATAAAGCGTATTGAATTATGAATGAAGCATGAACAAAGTTGTATTTGTAAAGAATTAAATAGAACTAAACAATGTAAATGGGAGGCAATAATGAAACTGTATTATATTGTTTTTAAAAAAATGTGCACCGGTCAAAGCGTAGTTGCACAAGTGTGAATGGCAAGTCAAACGCCTAGCCTCGGAAGGATATGATGCGACGATGTGAGAAGAATTTGAAAGCCAAAAGTCGGATGTGCCGAGCGCCCAAGAATTGCAAGTTCTTTCCTCCTTCGGAATCGCCAATTTGTCCAATCTTTGCCTCTCCCAATCTTCTTCTCCTTCTTGCTACTTTTTGCTTTGCTTCTCTTGCCTCTCTGTTCTTTTTTCTTCTTCAATTTGTGTGAATTGGTAGGGTATTTATAGGGTTGGGCTAGGGTTTTTGGCTAGGGTTTGCTTTGACCAGGTTCAATGTATCCATGCTGGAAAGTTGTACATGAGTTGGATGTGTGTTGGCAATTTTGCCTTCCTTGACTAGGCTCAATGTATTTTACAACTTATGGGTCATTTCAGCCCATAAAAATACAAAAAATTTAGAAATACAAGCCCTCAATTGATAAAACTTTAGGAAAATTTTGAAAAGATGTCCAGCGGTGGCGGCTCCCTTGATTAAAAAAAATTATTATTTTTTTGTTGTCCACGTTAATGGGCTGGAAAATTGGAATTTTCCAATGTTTGGTAAAGAAAAATTTTTAATCATCGAGGAGGATGGTAGCCGGTGATGCCTGGTGGTGTCCGTAGTGATGTGGAGTCTGCGGGAGCACGAAGGCGGCGTGAGTATAGTGACAGCAAGGAGGAAACAGCGGCAGCAGAGGGAACAGCAGGGGCGGCAGCAGAAGATAGCGAGGTGGCAGCATCGGGAAGCATAGGAGGCAGGAGGCAGCACGGAAAATAGCATCGCAGGCAGAGGCAGTGCAAGGAGAAAACAACGGTGGCAGTGTTTTGTGCGTGAGGTGCGCGGCAGTCAACGGAGGACAATGATGCTGGGGCGGCAGACGCGAAGCAAGGTGGCGTGGCAGGAGCAGAAACGTGGCACAATCAGCAATGCAGCGGCTGCAGTGGAGGAAACAGCAAAGAAATAGCAGGCACACAGGGAGGGGCAATGTGGTAAACAGAAAACAGTAGCAACATGGAAAACAGGAGGAAGAGCAACGCTGCAGGCGTAGGATAGTAACGTGGCAACATCTCTGCAACTTCCCTCCTCATACGTGGCCTCTTAGTGGGAGACTGTGCCAGAGATTTGGCAGTCGAAGGCTGTGCCGGAGTAGGATTCTTCGACGTGGGGGCCTTTGCTGCCAGAGGTTTTGCCGGGGCTGAGATTTCATCGGAGGCCTTCGACGCAGATGCAAGAGAACTGGCAGAAGAAGAAGAAGAAGCTTTCGGAGGCTCAGTCATGGCTGACAGAGACGAGGTCAACGCAGCAGATGGACTCTCGGCCTTGGACGCCGAACCCGCCGGAGGTTGAGATGGGGCGGATGCCGGAGCTGCCGCGATCACAGCTCCGACGATGTAGGAAATGATGAGAATTGTAGAAGTCGCGGCCCGCATTGTCGCTGTCACTTCTGCTGCTTGGTTTCGGAAGCGAGAAAATGCTGAACTTTGTGTGCAGAGAAGCCGAGTTTCTTCGAAACAGCGTCAGTAGTGATCTATTTTTGTATTGCAGATTGGCACAGAAGAGATAGAGAAACAAAAGCGAGGCGACAGAGATTGGCTCAATCTTACGCCCCCCCTCGCAGATGCTGTTCCATGGAACCAGCGATGAAGACATCCAAGGAATCATCAACAACGGCTTCAGGCTCCCACCTGAATAATCCAAATCATGGCTGCCAACCTGCTGCTTGTGTTAGCTTTGCTTTAATTGGGCTTCCATCCTTGAATCGCAAAGAAATAAATTTCTATTCAAAGTATTAAGCTGAAATTGGTGGTGTTTCA